>BQNB010058702.1:1334-37646 GCA_026074375.1 Tanacetum coccineum
TTTTAGATAAATAAAATAGTTTTATAATTTTGATTTTAGTTTAAATAAAAATTAGGGTTAAGATTTTAATCAATCAAATTAGGTTTCAATTAGAGTATAAAAATTAGGGCTTTTAGTTCCAGTTAATTTCTGCACCTTTTTAGTTTCTTAAAACCATTTTTCCTTATTTTTCCAGTTAAATTTGTATTTTCTAGAAATTAAAATAGATTTTAGTTAATATCTTTTTCTTAGTTAAATCATAAAAAATAGAAAAATAGTTGAAAAATTAAAATTCTTTTTGCAATAATTTTCATTTTAAATCTAGTATTTTTGAAAAATAAAAGAAAAATTTTAGTGTTAATTTTTAGAAAAAGTTTATTTTTGATAATTCATTAAATCTTAGAAAAATCATAAAAAATTCAAAAATACATAAAAAATTCCAATTCTTTTTCCTAAAATTTTCATTTTAAATTTGTGATTTTTAGGTATAAAATTTGTTAAAAGTTGTGCTTTAGTTTTTAAATTTCAGTTTTAGCTCGCGTTTTTATTACGTTTAGTACATTTAAATTTCGTGTTATTTCATTGATTTTAATTCATGCTATTATATTTCGTAGTGTAATCAACAATTCAAAAGTCTTTTATCATTCTTAGCTCGAATCCGAATATTCCAAATTCTCAATTCACGATTTCGTTGGGACACGACCCGAGGATAAGTGCTTCCCGGATAAAAATATACGAATTGTGTTTTCTTTTGTGAGATTTTTACCCTTATATTTCTTTTGGTTGAGAAGTATTTTGGAAAGAATTCTTACGTCCCGTAGATTAAATTAGGTTTTATTTAGTTAATTTTAGTTGTAACTATATCAGTGTTTCCATCATATCTAAATATTCTTCATCATTCAATTTCTCATCAAACCAGGATTACTTTCAATTGCAGCCTCGTTGGGACATACGACCCGGGAATATCTCTTCCGGAATCTTTTTATAATTGATTCTTATATATTTAATCTCTTTGTGTAGATTTTGACCTTTTGCCTTGGTTAAGGGCATTTGGTTGAGATTTGCATTTGTGTTATTTTATATATGTATACTATTCCACGAATCAAGCATCAATTTATGTTGTTGTGTGTATCTTTTTTTTTATATATGGTGTAAATGAGAGTGGATAAAGTTTGTGGATTAAAATGTAACAATGATTTCTAGCCGCGTGTTGCCGCGGAGCGCCTGTATACGATCGTACGACACGTAACGTGAATGTCATTTTACCGTGACATAAGATCGACTTTCATGTGTCAAATGTAAATTGTTTTTTGCAAACTTGGTTACGTTGTGAACTTGGTCGAGTTTTCATGTACATTTAACGATGGTAATTTTTTTATAGCGGCATCTGTTCAATTAGCTCTTGCGTAAGTTTATGTTCCAAGTAGATGCATGAAGCCCATTAGATTTAATCCAACAAAAAACCCACTAAACCACCAAACCCAAAGTCCAATAATAATATTCTATTTGCATGAATTCTTGGGAAAACAATACGTCGGCTTTTTCATAGGCTCATCATGATAATCATGACTTTTTGCTTTCCCATCAGCCATCTACCCCCACCATTTTTTCTGTTATTTAAAGAATCCATAATGCCATCTCTTTACACACATATATTTTTAACAAACCAAAAAAAGATACACTCAAAAAAATCAAAAACAATAGTTGAGCTAGTGCGCCCGGAAAAACTTGGCAGTGGAAGCCAAATACCGCATACTCAAGAATCAGATGCTTGTATATATTGACCAGCCGATTGCTGAGGGTGTAGAGGTAATAAAGCAAATGAAGAAGGTTTTCCTTAACATGACTGACATTTTCTATGAGAGGGGAGCATTCCTTGAGGAGCTGGAAAAGTTGAGGTGTTCAGCGGATGCCATGCACAGTGCGACTTTCTTACACGACATTCAAAGGCGGGATGTGGAAAAATCCATTTGCCTCCTGCTGATGATCAAGCAACTCCAGCTTCAGACATCTAAAAATGTGTCGTTTCTTAGGAAGCTTAGAGGTTTTTGGTTTATTTAGGGTTTGATGGAGGGGAAAGTGATTTTTGGGTTTCCCGGGTAGTTTTTTAGATATTTGTTGTTTAGTTTTTGGTTGAATCTAATGTACAAGAAGTTTATGTAGTTTATTTGTTAATGAATGCTGTATCAAGGGTTAATTCTTGTTGTGTTTATTTTTTTTGACGTATATTTTGAGCGACATTTGAACTGACGTAGACTGTCAAAAATAGCATAAAGCATGTGTTAAATAGGCCCTTAAGATGCACACCAAAAGACGAAGTAGGCTGAGATGAATCAACGAACTTTAAAATGGTCGAACTTTCTTTTTAAAACTGTTGCTTGCAATTATGATACCACCCATAAACCTAAAATCGCATGTGCAAGGTGTATATTCAAACAGTAAAGAGTATTTAGAAAAGGAATATTGAAATAGCAGAAAAAAAATAGGATTTTCACAATGAGACTGCCTTACGTGAAACGTATGCGCTTAGAAACCCCTAATTTCCCCTGTTGGCTGGCTGACATATGTTAACACACTTCGCACATGTTTCATCATGTCCAAATCACATAATACGGGTTTACATATTGTAGGAAACCAACTTTCCTTAGCTATTAAACAAGTATATGTAAATGTAACCACAAAAACCGCAACACCACTAACCGTTAAGCGGGGTCTTTATCTAAAAACAAATTCAAATTTAATTTTCTAATTATATAAGACCTAATCACTATACCTAGTGCATATACCTATTAAGACTAAAATGCATATGCAAGCTCTAAACTCGAATTGCCAAAAAAGTCAAGAAGAAGTCGTTGTTACTAGCCATTAAAGTTGTTGTATTTGCATATAACTACAAAATGCCCAAATAAAAATAACCGTGAAACATAATATTTTCCCAAAAAACATGTAGTTTTCTATCTCCTAAAATAGATAACACTTGATCAATACACCTTCTGCATACCTATTTAGGAAATAGAAAAATGTACGCAAACCTATTTTTCTATGCATGGACAAACACAATATAAAAGGCCTGAGTAGCAAAACATAACATTACATGGTTACAAAGGCTTAACACACAACATCAAAAGTAGGACAATCAGTAGCACCCACACCTTCAAACCAAAGCTTCATACACATATCTCGCACCCCAAAATAAGATACCCAACCGCGAATACCATCGGTCAGTCACAAAAACCTAAAAATGCAAAAAGATCATTAAAGCGAAAACTGCTTCGTTATTTCAGCTTCTTCTTTGTTTCTTCGTTTGTCGAGTTTTGCATAGTCAACCTCTTTGCAGACTTGGTTCTGGTCTTTTGACTACATCTTCGAGTTTTGCATATTCTAATGACGATGGTGTGCCTGAAAGTATGGAAAAGTTAACATGCAGTAACAAATACAAAACACATGCATTTATTTTAAACCCGCAAACATGAATATAAGCGTACGAACCTGTAACGCATTTTGGTGGTTCAATTGTTCCACCAACACCGGCAGGTTCGTCTAACACATCATCTAGGGTGAAATCAATTGCTCATATAGTTCTTGAGGTATTGAATAAAACTGGAACGTGTGTTGCCTACCATTGGGTATGAAACTCCCATTTCCCAACTCTAAATTTGATTAAAAAATTAAAACTTTTGCTCAATCGCATAACCAGGAATGACCTTCTGTCATTTTTTATAAACTGACCAAAATAAGTTACCATTCATGCCTTGGAAGTATCTTTAAATGAAAGTAGACTCAAATACCTTTAAAACAGCAGGTGGCACGCCTTCTAACTCCTTACGGTTCATTCTATATGCATTTTACAAAAACGACAAAACTAAAAAACCTTTCTGATGCACTTAGCCGCCAGCCGAGGTTCCCGGCCGCCAGCTAAAGCCTTTATGAGGCCTTTAGCCGTCGGTCAGGCTTCCTATCCGCCGGCTAAATGCCTCCGACCTACAATACTTTACCCAACTTGCCTTTTTGACCCAAAACTCGACCTCCGTGACTCGACACATCACAAGAACTTCCAGAATACATTTAGACATCATAATAGACTATTTTCATAACATTCATGGTCTCAATGACCCACGAAAATGTACTTTACGAATTGACGGGTGTTTTGCCAAACACCCATTTTGACCCACTTTACAGATACCATATGAGCATAGCTCATTACTACATAAAATCCGAACATGGACACCTTTAAACCACATTTACAAACCATTTAAAACACTTGTAGGTTTTAACATTGAATCGAGCTCGACATCTAATACAAATATCGAACGCATAATCCAACACTTCCAAAATTCGAGCTTCCAAGCCACATGCCTTATCAAGGCTATACCTTCATCACATTAACCTACAAAACGGTTAAACAACTAAATCGTAAGCTTTCGCTTAGTAAGTAAAACGGTTATAACATAGAATTATACATCATCAATCACATAAGCATCATTCGCACAAATATTAGTCCATAAGACTACTTTTCATCAACAATAGCACATTACACTTAAAACACATTACATTCAATCATACTAAATCATTTACATACCTTACATAGGTCAAAATAAACTTAACCACAACCTTTGCTAGTTTTGCCAAACTAGCTTCTAACTTATTCTTAATCCAAGTCTACTAAACCAAGGCTTCATAAACCTTCATTAACATCATCCTTATAACACATATATGATAAAATCAATATAATCTCGTATTACAACCAATTTACTTACCTTAGCTCCAAGCTAAGTATACTAATAACATCATCGTCATCATCCAATGCTTGATCCTAATCAATAATCACAAAGCCATATTAACCTTTTTAATTTTCAGAGAGCAATCAAGGGTGTCAAAACTCACCTTTAACCATAAACCAAACCCCTCTTTATCATTAACATGATCATATCATGATTATAACTCCAATTTACCAATTCCAACTTAATTTATAAAAGAACCTTAACCCATACTCATAAATACCTTAATTCTTAGTTAAGAACCATAATGACCCAAAACCCTTAATTTTGAGTACTTAAACCCTAACTCATAACTTACCATTTGATTGGATATTATGATTACTTACCTCATGAGGACATTAACTAAGCTTGGAGACTTGCATAAACACTCTTACTTCATCTATGTAAGAAATTCCAAGGCTCAATGTTCTTCCCTCTTTTTTCTTGGTTTGGTTCATCACCCTCACCACACACACAACACTAGAAGACTTTAGAAAGTCCAGAGAAATCACTAGATAAATTATAATTAGTTATACATTTGCCTAATTGGCAATTATGGTCCCTCAAGTCTTATTCTTTCATATTTGTAACACAACAAACTTTCTAAAACCATTTACATAACATATATACTTATAGTTTGACTACCGGGTTGGACTAACCAATCACGTAACATATTCAAAGTACTAAAAGTCATAGTCAAACTATCTACTGGCATTCTCATAATAAAACACTTAAAATCTGGTTTTGGGGTGTTATAGGGTATCCCCAACTTGCGAACCAATTCAGGACATTCATGGCAGGTAAGGGAATCAACAATCAAAGTGAAGAATGTGAATTAGGGGTGACGGTCGGTTCAAAACCGAACCGAACCGATAAAACCCAAACTGAACCGAAAACCAACTTTGAGAAAAACGTGAACCGAAAACCAAACCGAAGTGAACCGAGCAAAACCAAAAACCAAACTGAACCGAGCAAAAAAACTAACCGAATAGATAGTTTAGACGTATTTTTCTTGGTTTTAACTTGAACTGAGAAAACCGAAAACCTTAAATATAGGAAACCAAAAACTGAACAGAAAATGGTCGGTTCGGTTTCATTCGGTTCGGCTCGGTTTGTCAGTTCAGCTCAGTTTTTGGTTGGTTTTGCTCAACCCTAATGTGAATAACGTTGTATTGGTTTCATTCTAGACAAAGGCTTTAAATATATTTAGCGACAATATTCAAAACGCCAACATTGTTTTTTTTTCATTCTACATGCCATGACATTTGTTAGCAGATTACATGTAGGTAGGTTCTGGTTAAGGCCAATGATCCACACACTCCCACACCTCATCATTCTCCTTGAACTTTCTAGTACACTCGGTGCACGATATATAATACCAATAACTTGTTATGTTGACACTGGTTATTGTTACTTCATAACTGAAACTGACACCGTGTAACCATAAGCAAACCTGAGTAACGTCTAGAAGACAATGGCAGACATTACCGATATTTGTGAACTAAACAGTCAGATAGGAAAATAAGTATGATATAAGTTTAAGGGTCCCTTGGCTTATGATACTAATATGAGCTAACCATGTAGGTTTCTGGGTTTTGTCCAAGCAGAAATGCCAAGGAATATATGTTCCTCAACCTCTCTTTATCTGGATCTTCGAGGCAATATTTGCAGATCAAAAGCGGAGGGCTGAGCTTGTGCTTTTTCCTGTACCTATTTTCAAATTCACATGCAAATAGCCAAATTATATGGTAGAAGTTGCTGATAAAAATCAATAAACCGAAGTTCGATTATGATGTATGTTACTTACTCATCATGGGATCGCTCGACCTCTGGGATGTCTAGATAAAGTAGTAGTGTGTGGCCGGTTAAGCCGACAACTGCAAGTCTATAATGTTAATAGTTAACACTTAACACTATAAGTGCACACTTTTGTTTTTTGAACGGCAAATTTACAACCTACACCACCTATCTCACAAAATTTATCTAACATGTCTCCAATTAGACTTGAACCCACAACCTCTAGGTTGATGGGCCATTAACATACCGTTGGGCTAAGAGGCCTTTGGTTATTCAAAGCATTAAGTTAGTACCTCTGTATTGAAACACCCTACATGAGCTAACAACAATAATAACAAGAGCTTCCAATATTTCAACCAAGTCCCTGTCAAACTCTTGCGCCATGTCATCTCACATCGTGAACTCGGTGATATTTCTACTGTCATTGCAAAAAAATTAACAATAAAGCAAATATGAACCTAATTAGTTTAGCAAGACCATAGTATATCAATTCTGTTAACCCAAATAACTAATCCATATTACAACTAATAAGCTATACCAATAAGCTACTATGAGCCAAAATAAGCAAGAAAGTAAGAGAGAAAAGAGAAAGAAGTTTAGAGAAAGAAAGTAGAGAGAAACCACAAGAGTGTTTAGTGATTACTATATGAGAAATGGTAACCAACACCCTCCTAACAAGCTAAGAGGGTGGTATTTATAGTCCACGACTATGTATGGCTCGTTGGGCTTGATATTGGGTCGGGCTTGGCTTTGCCTTGGGCTTTAGCCCAAAACATGGACAATATTAGCTTAAATTCCAAGCCCGTTGAACCCGACTAGCCTATTACATAACAAGACTATTTACGACTAAAACGACCAATAACATTCTTGTTCGACTTATATAAAATTAAGGCTAACAATCTCCCCTAATGTTGAGGTCTTCTTTGATCACTCCATTGTTGACGTTCTTGATGGAGGTTATCTTGATTTGGCTTTATCTTCCTAATGTTGAAGATTTGATTTGACTTTTGAGCTTTGCCTTTTTTTGTCTTGTCTTCGTCTTTTCTTATTTGTAATGGCTCTGTTCATTCATGCTTAAGACGACCGATAACATTCTTTCGGTGTCATTTATGTGATCATGATCATGAGCCTTCGTCTTTTGACTTTGAGTTCTTGAGATCGTTAATCTTGCGTCATCTCGTTGACTTGAATCATCTTGATTTGACTTTCTTGATCAACTTGTGCTCTTGACCGACATACTTATACTGATTACATTCTTGTTTGACTTATATAATCATAAGGCTAACAATCTTCCCCAATTGACGATTCTTTATTTGACGTTGAGGATCTTTGATGATGAGGAAGTTTAGTATCAACAATCTAGATCAGAATGTTTGACGTTTAAGGCTTGAGTATGAGTATGTGGTAATGAATCCGACTTAGCTGGAATGAGGGCTTCAACACCGACGTTTGTATCTGCATTTGAATGTTAGAAGTAAACAGCAGATATGGACGAATATGGCTTTGCATTCGTCGAGATTTGGTTGTAATAACCTCCGGTTCCGTGAGGACCGTTTTACAGTATAAATAATGTACCTGTGATCAGATAGGTTTAATTTGGAAGAACCTCCTTGACAGGGTTTCCAACTTAAAGCGTAGGATATTTTAACACAAGTGTATTAGATTCACCATGCTTGCTTGTTCTCATTATCGGAACGTCTCAAAGCAGACAACACGATAAGAGTGAATTAGATAGTTACTATCTTTCTGATTAAGTCGTCAATTCATTTACTGGACCAATATCGATATCCAGTTAGCACAAGCTTGATTCATATAGAATCTTGCAAGTCAGCTACCGCAGAGCTGTTTAAGGTTGACTTTGGAAGGATTTCCATTCGTCACTGTGAATACTAAAGAGTATCACTCTGAATGTTCTGGCAAGATCTCAAGGATAATGCGTAGGACTCTTTGATACCAAATGTTATATTGATGAATAACAATTTGTATTTGACATTTTGTCCTAATGAGATTTATTTTGATGATCTCTTCTGGCTCTAGACTCGATTTGTGCACTTTGGTTTTAGTAATCGGAGGCTGGAGCTGACTGCCACTTATTCAATATCAACAATCTCGGAGTGAGATGTCAATAGATAACGTGTGTATCTTCGTGAAAAATGAGACAAGTTTCTTTTGAGAGAAATTCGAATGGCTGGGAAGGGTTGTGCATTGCATCACTAGGTCCATGACATCTTTCTTCAATACCAACAATCATCTTTGTGATTTTGATAGATTATGTATTGACCCGGTTTCTGCCTAAAATGTTTGGAGGACTGCTTTGTTTTCACCCTTTATCCATACATTTCTTTTTTATTCTTCAACCCCTTCAATGCTTACCAAGACGTCATCACTAACACCTTGTTGTGATTGTTCCAGTGTTAGCTCAATCTTAGTCGGCATTATTCCCTTATATCATTCATCTCCAATCATACCTAAAGACTTCTATTCTAACTATGGAATATCCATGGGTTGATCCCTCCGGTTCTGGTTGGATCATAGGACTTATACCTAACCTTAACCACCTTATAACTTCATCGACGTTGTGAGTTAATTGGTTGTTGGGTATAGAGATCGAACCATAAAACCATTAATTGTTTTTCTAAAATACTCACCCTACACGTGTGCTTTGAGATTCGAAATTATTTTGCACATGAAGGAAAGAGTTGCACTTAGAGTCTTAAAGATCACATTCTTATATATCACATTTTAATCACATTTTCTCCCCTTATTTAAAATAATAAATCTTTTAGTATTTGAAATACCAATTGATTAAAATTTAAGACATGAAAAATTCCATGGGGTGAAAAATTATACCATGATATTGCATGAATGAGTTTAAATGTTTTTCTGATAGCTCCCCTTAAACACAGTATGTGGGATACCACTAATTTTTAAAACTTGACATTACAAGAAAAAATGATATGACAGCAACAAATATGTTGAAGACGGAGTGAGATGCCTTAGTGAACAATGTATATTATAATTTTACATTGGAGTACTACATTTTAATTTCACTGAATGTTTTTGGATACATAAAATTGACATTTATGAGATGTACCCAAAAAAATTTATAAGGCTTTTGGTTTTAAAATCTTTCCCTCAAAAATTGATTCACTTAAATATGACATTTTGAGAAAAATTGGTACAACAATTTTTAAATATATTTGAGGAAAGAAGTGTTGAACACACAATTTTAACAAATACCACTTATCATGGAAAGATACCACAAATTATATTGTAAACAATTTGACATTGAAAGTTCTTTTTGAAAAATTATGTTCAACAATTTTGAAAAACCACATGATAGAAGACTTCTCTTCTATTTTTAAGAGTAAGCGCACTGAAACGTACACTCCTCTAACATTTGAGACCGGGTTACAGTCTGAGGTAACTGTACCCCTTTGTCATGAGTTCAAAACTTTTGAATGTTTTGATTAGGAGCCCACGACCCGAGAAATTTGACTTTCTCGTTATAAGATAAGTTATCTTTAAAGATACACTTTCCTTACATCTAGGTCCGAGTTATGCACTGAACTATGCATAAGTCATTGAGAAAATTTAGAAATGACATGTTTTGAAACGTTTGAACTCTTGCTCAAACTTCATTTACACACCCGTGTCAATGTTTATCGATATTTCTAGGTACGTAAATGTTATCGATTTTAAGAGACATGTCGAGAAGATTCTTTTTGTTATTTCTAAAAAAAATTTGATTTTGTTTTTTGTATTTTATAGATTTTATATTTTTCTATTTCTTTTTGTTGGTTTTATATTTTTGTATTTTCTTTTTCAAAAATATTTACAAGTTTGATGTTTGATAGATCAAGCAGATTCGTTTGCCAGAACCTCCAGTTCTTCTGGAGTCAAACATCTCATACCGAGTCGTCTGACGAGATACTTAAACCTATCATCGCTAAGGCTTTAGTAAATAAAGGCCAGCTAACTGTATTCAGTTCCGACAAAGAATAATCCACAATACCCTTATCCAACTTGTCCTTTATAAGTGATATCAGACATCAATGATGTTTGTAGGGTGAAGTTGGACTCGATTGCACAATGAAATAGCTATGGCTGCCTTTGAACACAAAACAAGGTATTTTAAATCAAATGAAAGCCATAATCTGTGACCTGAGTTCTCAACCATAGAACTTGAGCGCAACACGCAGATAAAGACACATATTATGCATGTAGAAAGGCTTAGGCAAATACTCACACCAACCATACACACTTTACCCAACCTTGAACCAGTGGTGCAACCGTATATGCCACTAAGCCTATTCCGTGATAAAGCAAGTGTTGCAAGAGGAGAAGAACATGACATTCCCTTACAAGATGGTATAATGCAACCTCTGACCCCTCAGACTACCCACATCACACCACCCGACGATGTAGCACCGGTTACCAGTCCTATTTTGGACAAGCATTAGAATGAGTTTGGGGAGGAGTTTTCTGATATTACCAGGGTTGCCGAAATGGCAGATGGTAACCCTGCAAAGGAGTTCTCGGATATAATAAAGACATATGATTTTGAGACCTTCATTCAGAAATTACTACACCAAGCAAGTCAATCATCACACGAAACCAGTAAGACAAAAAAGGGAATGAAATCTCATCTACGATATGGTTCTAATTTATCACTTCTTTACCCAGTATCAAATTTACGCTCTCATGGTGATCACTGCTACTCTCACTCGCACTTGATTTCAAGTGAGGAAAGGAACACCCTATTACTTGGTAAATAAGGGTGGAGTCAAGCACGTGACTCAAACAAAAACAAGCACTTCGTGGGAGGCACCCCATGCTTATCCTTTTATGTAATTTAAATCTCTGCAAATTAGTTGGTTTTGTATTGTTCTAACTTGATTTGCAGGTTCTCGCAGTTAGGAATTGGAATTCGAGGTCTCCTCAACTCGTTCTCATGTGGTAAAATGGTTTCTGCCTGGGCGTAACAATTATTGTTACGCCGTAATAGTTATGTTTACGACGTAACCTTCTCTATTGTTACGCCGTAACCCTTGCTAAACAAAAATTTAAAAACTATATTTTCACATAATTACGGCGTAACCAAACCTTTGATTACGCCGTAACCCCTTTCTGAAAACCTAAAATCAGTTGAAAACATTTACAAAACCTTGTACATTTAGATAAACTTTGTGGGTATGTTCTCTGAAAGCCCTCACGAGACTTCACTCGTCCACTTGGGACACCAATTAGTTTAAAAGGCTTGTTGCATATGCTAAATGCAATCGCGATTCCTACGAAAGTGAGTTAGTTTGTCTTGTATAATTTTGTTTTGAACGGTTAATGCTTTTATGTTTGTTTAGTGATTTCAGGGGATACGAGTTTGCTCAGGATACAAGGATCAAGAGTTCGTCTCTTGCGATTATAACTTGAAGTAAAGAGCAATGCTCAAGGGAGTCTTTTGTTCTAGTTCTACTCTTATTCTTTAGTTTTTATTTTCTTAATTGTACAATAGGGACATTGTACAAACCAAGTGGGGGAATGAGAGTAGAATTACCAATTGACCTATATTTGCTTTTGATTTCTAGTTTAATTTGAAAAATTGAGCCAATTTAAAAAAAATTGACATGTTTTTCTTGCTGAACTAGAATTAATCTTTGTCGAGCACAATATAACCCTTTATTCTAATTAGTGAGGTTAAACCTAATGATTCCATTTTCATCTATTATACATAAATCCACTAAAAATATGAGTGTGCCGGTAGTGTTGTAGACTTTAGAACTTGGCCTGTACATCTTTTCAAGACCTAATTGATTAGTTGGAATAGACAGTTCGAAAAGGCAACACCTTGGGAATTCACCATATCAGCCTATATGTTAATATAAATATTCGCGCAAAAATGATATTTATATTTAATGATCTTCATGTTTTGATAATAACAAATATAATGTCATACTACTTAAAAGTTTACGTAAACAAGTTATTTAGTCGAAAGTTTACTTGACGACGACAAATCACTTAAGGTATGAATATAACATTATTAAACATAGTTAATGATCAAAGAAAAATATTATCATTTGCATAAACCTTTTCTAATCAAATAATTTAAGTTAACACATGGTTAATTATAAGCTAGTTATATTAATCATGTAAGACAAAATAAAATTAACCATAAGTGGAAACAATCGTTCCAAATCTTTCCAAATCTTCCTAAATCTAGAAAATCTTTCCTTATTCATGATAAGAAATATTTTGTTCTAGAAGAATTTATTAAACTATATTTAATAAGTACAAAACAATATTTTGTATAGATTTGGGGTTAATCACAAAATGACAAATGTTGTCCCAGCTCCACCCACAGATCCACCAAATACACAGGACAGATCCAGGGTATGGGAGATCCGTGAGTCGCACGAATCATTTCCCTAGGACAGATTTGAATTTCAAAGGTTTGCCTATAAATAGCAACCTTAAGTCTTCATTTTAGACAACTCTTGTAAAATATGTTTACACACATATTTTATCTTTTGTATATTCTTTGATCATTATACTTGTTACATAATCCATTACAAGTGATCAACTCATTCCACTCTTTAGTGAAGAACACTCAAGAAGACGTCAAGCTTCAAGTGTTATTAGTTTAGTTGTGTCATCACGTTTGTGATAATCATTCATCTTGTATATCTTGTGTTGTGTGTTGTGTGTATCATATGTGTATGATAGGTTAGTATTTAGGCCACAAAATACATAGTGTGTTAGATTGGTTCTATCTCGAAGTAGAACTTGGTATTTAGCTTAGTACCAGAAAAAGTGTAAGCGACGTGTACGGTTTTCTCCGCCTAAAGGGAGCTTGTTGACATAGTGAAGATAACTCTCAAGTTGGGTACTTGGGGAGTGGAGTAGGGCGAAGAGGAGCTTCGTAGCCGAACCACTATAAATCATTGTGTCATTGGTTTGATCTTTCTTATCTTTACTTGTTTATATTTCGTAGATTACTTATTTACTTATTGCATCGCTATAATATACACTTGTGTATATCTCTTGAGTTCACATAACACGATAATCTAAGTTTGCTAATTTAAACGGTTAAAAGTTATTCAACCCACCCCCTATTCTAGTTTCCACAATGGTATTAGAAGCCTAGGTTCACGCAAGATTTTAACGATATTGTACATTAAAGATTGAATCAATCTATGGATTCGGATATAAACATCTAGAGGGCATTCTATGCAAAATGACCACCTCTTTTTGAAAGTGATCATTTTATATATTGTAAAAATAGATTTGAAACTTATGAAAGCAAAAGATTTAGATCTTTGGCATATTATCTTGAATAGTGATTTTCCACCGGTTGACAAAAAAGAAGTTACCCAAATTTTAGAAGTTGTTCCTTTTAAACAACAAGATGATGATCTTAAAAAGAAACTTGCTAAAATAATGAGGCTAAAATGGTTCTTTATAATGTTTTACCTAAAAAGGAATACAAAAGATTTTTTACGTGTAAAACGGCTAAAGATATTTTACAATTGTTGTTAATCACACATCAAGGTAATAGCCAAGTAAGGATATAAATTGATACTTCTTGTCAAAAATATGAACAATTTACTATCCTTGAAGAAGAATCTATTGATAGCGGTTTTGCTAGATTTAACACTATTCTTACTAGTATTAAAGCTCTTGATGAAGGTTTCTCTAGCAAGAACTATGTTAGGAAGTTTCTTAGGGCTCTACATCCTAAATGGAGAGCAAGGTTACGGCGATTTAAGAATCGAAAGATTTGTCATCACTAGCTCTAGATGAGCTTATCGGCAATCTAAAAGTACATGAAGTAGTCATGGAAAAAGATTCCAAAATCTATAGAGGCAAAAGGAAAGGATTAAGTCCATCACCTTGAAAGCCCTGATAGAAAGAGTGCTAGTGATGATGAAACTTCGGACATCGGAAGCATTGACGAAAGAATATGCTATGGCCGTAAGGAACTTTAAAAAGTTCTTTAGAAGAAAGGGTAAATTTGTTAGGAAACTCAAAGAAGAAAAGAAGTCATTCTGACAAAGGGATGAGAAGAAAGGTAAGAGTGACTGGAAATGTTTTAGATGCGTTGATCCAAATCATCTCATTGGCGATTGTCCAGATTTTTTTTACTGTGGCAATAACAGTGAAATGGAGGCGAACCCTTATATAGGGCAAGTTGTTACCGACACGACGCCGGATGAGGAACACGTGTCCCCCACTTGTCCTAATCGTGTGGTAGGGGTGAAACGTATAAGCTATGTTCTAGCTACCTTCTCACGAATTACGAAGAGGCATTTTTGCGACTCAAGTTGACCAGATTCATTGTTTTGGGCGGGACAATTTCTTGTTTCTTCCACAATACGCATCCAGGGATATTTACCGCGACTATTTGTAGTCTAGCATCCGCGGTCTTACCAAGCGCATACTAGACTGGGGGGACATGATGACGTATAGTCCAACCTCGGGTCATGCACCCGACCCACGAATAGTACTTATACCCAGGCCCATGATGAATGGGCCATAGCGACATCAATACGGGCTTCCAAGGCCCAAATGGTACTGCCTATGGGGAAGCCCATGACATATGGGCTATCACGACGAGGATTTAGGCCCATGAGGCCCAACTAGCGCACACGTGCGCAGGTATCTAGAACACCCGTTACGAACGAGTCATAATCATGAGGTGGGCCCACTAGTTACTAAATAACGGCGAATACTAAATAACGGTGAGACCTCTCGGATACTAACCTAATTAATGGGACAAAGCCCATTAGGGTTTGGTGAGTATATAGAGAGCACCTCGGCTCTCATCTAAGGTACGCCCTGATAACCCTAACTTTCTACTAAAACCTAAACCGATTACTTACTCTCACGCCGGAGGATAATCGTGGGAGACAATCCCACGGTAAGCCTAACGGTGCTTTGTTTTCTTAGTGCGCAGGTCTCATACATCAAGACTTAATTGATACAGGAACCGGGGCCTAACAGATCCGTATTACACCTAATTCGGACCTAATCAAGGATCGTCCAACTTTTGTATCAACAGATTGGCGCCATCCGTGGGACCCAACACTAAGAACACTGCCAAAATCTAGAATGACAAAGCAAGGAAACGTTACCCAGCGGACTCCGCAGGCGAAGAAGCAGAGCGACCAAGCCTCTAGACAGATCTCTAAGCAGGCCTCTGGAAGCGCCAATGCGCCATATGATCTGGTCTTCACAGCGATGGGACCGCCCCTGGGGACAACCCAGACAACCGCCACAATCACAAGCGCGGAAGGTCTACAGCGTGCTACTTTCACCACCCCTCCCCAAACGGTGCCAGGGACGAATACCACCGAGCCGCCACCCCCACCCCTTCGAAACAAGGGTCCCGAGTTAGGGGCTGACAACCTCACACTGGAAGGGGTCGCGACTGAACTGGCGCCGAGTGATTTCGTATCTCAAAACTACGAGACTTTGGTCGCCCTCATGCAAGAGGAAACAAAAAAGAGATCAAGCCAGAGCCTACAGGCCCGACTTAACTTCGGTCCGGAGGACGAAGTATCTCCACCGCGCCACCAAAAGGAAAGGCGCGGAAAGGATAACCGTCGACCTCCAGTATTCGGTAGAATCGGAAAGAAAGTTTCGGGTACTCAAACGGCTAACTTGCAGAACTTGGACACTCATGAAAACAATGACTGGCGCATCAGCGTCCGTGATAGGCTGGGCAGTCGCGATGTCCACAGCAGGCTTGGACAAAGGCGCTCCCCGAGTGAAAGTCCTCCAAGTTCGGACTCCGAGGACAGTCGGCGCAAGCGCCGCAGAAGAGTAAGCTCGTCCTCAGAAGACTCCTCGGACAACGAGGACGCAGAAACGGGACACTGGAAATCCAAGAACAAATATCGTGAAGACGAAGACGAAGATATGTCCCGTCCATGGCGTCGCCAAAAGGTCGACGCATTTACGCGGCGCATTAGCGATTTCTCGGAGGATAAGAAAAGGCGCATGCCTGCTAACGTAAAAACTTATGATGGGACAGGTGATCCTGACGACCATCTAAAAATCTTCGAATCGGCGGCCACTATTGAAAACTGGCCACAACCCGTGTGGTGCCACATGTTCAATTCCACGTTAGTAGGAAACGCGCGGAACTGGTTCAGCAAACTACCACGCAGAAGCATTGATGGGTTTGAAGAGTTGCGAAGGGCATTCCGCTTAAATTTTACTCAAAGGAAGAAGTGTGCCAAGAACCCTGTCGAGCTTGCCAGGGTGAAACAGCGCCAAGGGGAGTCCACAAGCGCCTACGTAGAGCGCTATAAGGACGAATGCATACACGTCAAGGCGTGCCCCGAAATTCTCAAGATCTCAGGGTTTATGAATGGAATAAATAACCCAGAACTTATCAAAAGGTTGAATGATAGGGTTCCCCAAACCTTTGATGAGTTGATGAAACGCACAAGGTCCTTCATTCAAGGAGAAGCCGCCGCCGCGGACAGCAGAAAAGGCTACTCAAACAACAGGTCACAGGAACAGTCCAGGAGACAATCCAATGACCAGAGTAGCAGTCGCAACAACAGCTACCGCGGTCAGAGGGGCGGGCGGGGGAACGACAAGTACACCCCACTGACAATGACCCCAAAGGAGATACTCGCAACAGAAGGTGCAAACTTCCCAAGACCACCACCAATGCGCACTCCAGAAGAGCAACGCGTGGGGAACGGATACTGTGAGTATCATAGGCAGAAGGGCCATACTACCAATGAGTGCGTCCAACTGCGCCAGCTAATTGACAAATTGGTTGTATCACAATTCGTGTTGGTTGCTAGTGCTATATTAAGTGATTAGGAGTTGAAGATACTAACGTTTACACGCTAAAAGCTAATCATGTATTATATGTCTATAACTATTTCTTATATGTCTTGAAATGCTTAGATTAAAAATATTTAAGGAGGGGGGGGGGGGAGGGGGGGTGGGGGAATTTCAAGCCTTCATGCAAGTCATTTTATATATTTTTTTAATGTGTATTCTCTTAGGAGATTAAAAAAAGATAAGAGCGTCTACTGTTTAAGAGAGTAGCGCGGGTAGTATGATCAGTTTGAGTTGCGAGGAGAATTTTATAGAATTTATAAGATTTTTATACACAAAAAAAAATTTTTTAACAAATAATTAAAATATAAAAAATAAATAAAAAAAAAAATAAAGCTAAAACAAGTATGTTATCCACTAAAATATGTTTAGAATTAATACATAGTGGACTTATTTGGTCCATCGGCAATAAACACTTTCTTGATGGGACAATTTATACACCTAATATTATTACTATTGATTATTCTAGGTGATGACATGTACTAGATTTTACTAAAGACTAACACAAATGGCAGTCCTTTAAAGAAATTAAATATTAAGTAGGAAAATTCAAACCAACTAGGATCCTGTGATAACACAGCTATTAAACGATCACGGTCGAATTTGATAATGAAGTACAATTCGGAGCTATTGTGATGCACATAAGCATGTCTCATACTTACTCGGCTCTAGCTGTACTCCACAATCAAATGGGGTAGTAGAGAGAAAGAATAGACCTACAAGAGATGTCTATTACTATGCTTATGAACATTCCATTCCACAATATTTATAGGTGATAATGACGTTATACTCAACTTATATAGCAAATATAATATTAATTCGACAATACTAGGAAAAACCCTTTTTGAAATATTTAGAGGTAGCTGAACCCATCTTTAGAATATTTTAAAGTATTTGGAAGCAAGTGCTTCATTTTGAATACTAAAGACTATCTAACCAAGTTTGACCCAAAGTCATACGAAGGTGTTTTTCTAGTATATTATCAAAATAGTAAAGCTTATGTAGTATTAAATAAACATACAATGAAAGTCAAAGAATCACTCAACGTGACATTCGATGAAAGTCCTCTTCTTACCAAATTATCACCATTGGTTGATTATGATGTTGGGGAAGAAGACGCCATTAGAAAGAATACCAAAATAGTAAATACTAATAATGAAGAAGATGAGTCGATAGAAGTTGATGAAATCATTAACATTAAAGAGTCCAAAAATCATCCACTAGATCAAGTCATATAAAATCTTAATCAAAAAACCTTAAGATCTCAAGCCCAAAATCATAGTAATTTCTTTTGTTTTATATCTATAATAGAACCCAAAAATGTCAATGAAGCATTAAAAGATGAAAGTTGGATTATAGCTATGCAAGAATAACTAAATTAATTTGTAGCTAATGATGTTTAAGAATTAGTCCCTTTACCTGTAAGTCAATCCGTCATACGAACAAAATAGGTCTTTAGAAATAAATTAGATGCAAAAGGCGATATAGTTAACTAGAATAAGGCTAGATTAGTAGCACAATGATATAATCAACAAGAAGGTATAGATTATGATAAAACATATGCTCTGGTAGCTAGATTAGAGTCGATTAGAATACTTCTTGCTATTGCTTGTGCAAATGATTTCAAATGGATGTAAAAAGTACTTTTCTAAATGGTTTTATAAACGAAGAGGTTTACGTTGCTCAACCTCTGGGGTTTATTGATTTTCAAAAACAAAACTATGTTTATAAACTTAAAAAGGCTTTATATGATCTTAAGCAAACTCCCAAAGCTTGATATAATAGACTAAAAGCATTTTTTATAAAACATGAGTATTCAATGGGAATGGTCGATAATACTCTTTTTACTAAGAAATCAAAATCACATCTTATCATTGTTCAAATATATGTCGACGACATTATATTGGGTTCTACGAGTCAAAACTTGTGTGATGATTTTGCAAAAATCTTGCACGACGAGTTTAATTGAGTATGATGGGGGATTTGAACTTCTTCTTGGGTCTTCAAATCAAACAAATGGAAGACGGAATATTTTTCAATCAATCGAAGTACATCAAGGAGATGTTAAAAAAGTTCGGGTTGGAATATTCCAAACCACCAAGAATCCGATTCAACGGAGATCAAGCTCACTAAGGACGATGAAGCCGACTCTGTGGATAGCTCTAAATATCAAGGTATGATTGGTAGTTTACTTTTATTTAACTCAGAGTAGGCTCGATATTATGTTTAGTGTTTGCTTATGTGCCCTTTTCAAGAAAATCCTAAGACTACTCATTTAGAAGCCGTTAAGCGTATATTTAGGTATATTAGAGAAACTAGTCACTTAGGATTGTGGTATCCGAAAGGAACCGAAATAGAAACTGTATTTTATTGCGACCTCCGACCAACGCGGGAGATTAAACGTTGATTCGCAAAAGCACAGTGCATTTTGTACTTCATGGGATTGTTTTGTTTAACATCTTGGTTCGCTAAGAAACAAACGGCCCTTGCTATCTCCAAGACCGAAGCCGAATACGTCTCCGTCGGAAAGGCATGTCAACAAGCACTATGGATGAAACAAGCTCTCATCACGTTCTGATAATGTGCGACAATAAAGGCGCTATCGACTTAAGTAAAAACTCGAAGATCGACTTCAGGGTATTGTGTATTTCTTAGAAACAACCTGCTCTCTTGGTCCTTTAAGCGTCAGTCGATGCTTTCTCGTTCTAGCGCCGAGGCGGAGTATCGTGGTGTTGCCAATGCTGTTGATGAGACTTGTTGGTTGCGCAATTTATTGCGTGAGTTGGATACTCCTTTGTCTTCCGCTACGCTTGTCTACTGTGATAATATCAGTGTTGTTTTTCTGTCTTGCAATCTGGTTCAACATCAGCGTACGAAGCACATTGAGATTGATATCTATTTTGTTCGTGATTTGGTTGCTGCTAGTCAGGTTCGAGTGCTTCATGTACCTTCTCGTTATCAGTTTGCGGATATTTTCACCAAGGGATTGCCGTCAACTTTATTTGAAGAGTTTCGCTCCAGTTTGAGCGTCCGGTGTTCTCCCGCTCCAACTACGGGGGAGTGTTAGCCCGTATTTTATTATGCATTATATTGATATTTGGGCTTAAGCCCACATCTAGACCTTTCTAATGTATTGTATTTATACCCATATGTTTAATGATAATGACAGACAAGATTTTCTAAACCTTATAGAAAGTTGATGAGGTTCTTTGATATGTATGTTGTAATGTATCAGTCGTGATCATAGCTTCATCTTTATCCAAAGAAGGCTTTTAGAAGTTTAATGTCTTTTTCAGTTTCTAAAATAAATGGTGTAGATACTTGTTATGAACTGTTACCTTTGCTCATATTCATTATGAGTAATTCTAGTTTAAAGTACTTTTATTTTTGTTTAGTAACAGCTGATGTACTAGCCTATATATAGGCCTCTTTTCTTTGGTAATAAAACATCAAAAAAACATTGCAGTTTGTAGTATTGCATTTGTGTTATTAGCTCTGTCATTTACCCCAACAATTGTGATATCAGAGCAGTACTTGGGTGTGTGTTTTGTGTTTTTTCTTTGTGCGTGAGAAATGGCAGCAAACTCGAGCACTCTCAATGTCAGTCAACCACACATTCCTGTCTTCAAGGGAGAATCGTATGAATTTTGGAGCATCAAGATGAAAACACTTTTTAAGTCCCAGGACCTTTGGGACTTTGTGGAATCAGGCTATGCAGAAGAAAGTGATGATGAGGCACGTCTGAAAGAAAATCAAAAGCGAGACGCAAAATCTCTATTTTTTCATCCAACAAACAGTGGATGAATCAATTTTCTCGAGAATAGCAGCAGCTACCTCAGCAAAACTAGCATGGTCACTCTTAAAAACATAATACCAAGGATCCGCAAAGGTGATTACTGTCAAACTACAATCTCTTAGACGTGATTTTGAAACTTCTTACATGAAAAACAATGAATCGGCTCAAGAGTATTTAGCGAAAATTTCATCTATTGTAAGCCAAATGCGTTCTTATGGTAATTCAATAAGTGATGAAGTAATTGTGGCAAAGGTACTTAGAAGTTTAGCACTTAAATTTGATCATGTGGTAGCAGCAATTGAAGAATCAAAAGATCTCTCTATGTTTTCGTTTGATGAACTAATGGGATCCTTACAAGCACATGAAGTAAGGATCAACAGGTCATTTGAAAAAGAAGAAGAAAAGGTATTTCAGACAAAGGGGGAGTCATATTCCTCATCTGAGCGTGGTAGAGGAAGAAGTCGAGGAGGATTCCGAGGTTGTGGTCGTGGTCGTGGTCAAAGCAGTCCTTATACTTGCACTTTCTATAACAAGAATGGCCACACCGAGAAGTTTTGTTGGTCTAAACCTGAAGAAGCCAAATATGCATAGGAGAATGAAGAGTAAGAGGACTTCTTGTTCATGGCTAAGACCGACACAGAGATGGTTCAAAGCGATATTTAGTATATTGACAGTGGCTGCTCACATCACATTACTGGTGACAAATCAAAATTTAAAGACCTCAATGAATCTGTAAGATCTCATGTTAGACTTGGTGATTATAAACAACTTTAAATTGAAGGTCGAGGTAATGCTAAAATCAGTACAAGTGATCACAAAAGGCTCATCAGAGACGTTCATTATGCTCCATCCTTGGCTCACAATCTGCTTAGTGTGGGATAATTAATGGAGACGGGACACTCTATTTTATTTTATGAAGGTAAATGTGTAATAAGAAACAAAGCCACAAATGCAATTCTTGCATCAGCTCACATGGCATCTAATCGGATGTTTCCTCTTGACTTTTCTGAAGAAATGACTTTTGTGAGGACGACACTTGATGAAAGTGAGTTATGGCACCTCTGATATGGCCACCTTGATATCAAGGGTCTCTAGTTGTTAAAAACAAAGAAATGGTGAGCAACCTCCCCCACCCCATTATCGATAAGAAAAATGTTTGTGAAGGGTGCATTCTTGGAAAACAGTCCAAGAAAGCATTTCCAGTTGGTAAATCGAAGCGAGTGGATGATGTATTGGAGTTAATTCATGCTGATCTTTATGGTCCAATGAGGGTCGACTCGTTAGCAGGAAGTAAGTATTTTCTTTTGTTCACTGACGACTATTGTAGAATGAGTTGGGTCTACTTTATCCAACAAAAATCAGAGACTTTTGAGCATTTCAAAAAGTTTAAGGCGATGGTCGAGAAACAAAGTGGAAAAGATTTGAAGGTGCTTCGAACGAATGGTGGATGTGAGTTCTTATCTAAATAATTTATAGCCTTTTGTAATGACCAGGGAATTAAAAGAGAGTTAACAGCCCCATACTCTCCTAAGCAAAATGGTATGCCAAAGAGAAAGAATCGTACCGTAGTCGAAATGACTCGTTCAGTGCTCAAGTTGAAAGGCCTTCCTAATGGTTTTTGGGTAGAAGGTGTTGCCATAGCCGTGTATCTTCTTAACATTTCACCTATGAAAGTTGTTTAGAATGAGACACCATATGAAGCCTGGTGTGGTAACAAACCATCGGTTAGTCACTTACTTGTTTTTGGTTATATTTTTTATACATTACGTACAACTGAAAAACATTAACTGGAAGATAAATCACAAAAGTTTATATTTGTTGGTTATTGCACACAATCTAAACCTTATAGGCTTTATGATCCTACTCATGAAAAGATTATAGTAAGTAGAAATGTAGTGTTTGATGAGTCATCAAGCTGGAAATAGGATAACGATATTGAAATGTCAAATTCACAACTTAAAATGGAAGAAGAATAAGAAGAAATTTTAGTCGAGAATGCAACAAATGACACGCGATCAACTTCACAAGCTGGATCACTAAACTCGACACCAAATAGGTCGAATTCTGGGTCAGACTCAAATGCGTCATCAGAGGATTCTACGCATATTAACAGAAAGTTTAGGTCAATCGATGACATTTATGCAGCATCCCTACTTATTCTATTTGCACGTGATCCTTTGTCAGTCGAAGAGGCAATAAAAAAGGAAGAGTGGTGAAGAGCTATGGAAGACGAGTTACAAGCCATTAACAAAAATATGACGTGGGAACTTGTCAGCTTGCCTCAAGGTAAAACTGTAATTGGCTTAAAGTGGATCTTTAAGACCAAATTTTTGACAGATGGGAGTATTCTTAAACACAAGGCGAGACTTGTGGTTAAGGGATTTGCACAACAACAAGGAATAGACTACGAGGAAACCTTTTCTCCCGTTGCTCGATTTGACATGGTCAGGATTATTTTGGCACTGGCGGCTCAAAAGCAATGGAAAGACTTTTAATTTGATGTTAAATCAGCTTTCTTAAATGTGGATTTACACGAAGAAGTTTATGTGAGTCAAACCTCAGGATTTGAGAATTGCAATGACCCAAACAAAGTGTTTCGATTGAAGAAAGCACTTTATAGGCTAAAACAAGCTCCACGGGCTTGGTACACCAAGATTGATGAGTTCTTCCATAAGAATGGTTTCAAAAGGAGCGAGTATGAACCAACTCTCTATTTGAAAAAACAAGGTATGAATGAATTTATGATTGTGAGTCTTTATGTGGATGATATGTGTTGGAACAACGACCAACAATCCTAGAAACTAGAATGCGGAATTCGACTTATGAAGAAGACGTAACATACCAATGAACACTTATCGACAGAAAGTAACGGTATACACGTATGTTCCCAACGTTTATTTATTGAGAGACTAGAAAAGAATGATAGGTACAACGACCCTTCCCCTCTCACCTCTTTATTTTAGAGATGATAGGGGGAGAAGACCAACTCTTAGAGTTGAAACCGGCTGCTGCTACAAAGGAGGGAAAAACAGTCAACACTAATAATCGACTCTTGCCCTAGACTATATATAAGCCAACATATGTTGGTTTATTTGACTATAACACAAACTAAAGTTACACTAAAACCCACTAGACATAACAATATAGACTAATATGGATACTAATTATAACAATTTCCACCTTAGTACCATATTAGCCTTTACCGATACTCAGCAAATTCAACCTATGCTGGAACCTCAGACCAGGGATAGCCTTTGACAATGCACCTGTAGCAATACCCGCACTATCTTTAGCTCGAATCCTGACTCTATTGCTAGTCCATTTAGCCAAATAGCCTCCTTTGCAGCCTCCGTAAGTGTCATATACCCCACTTCAGTTGGCGATAACGCCATCATGTGAAGCATCATAGCTTTTCAGCTTCTTGCACATCCTTGTATCATCAACACGTACCTTATGATTGATCTACCCATAACAGTGATTGATCTTCCCATGGCGTAGTTAAAATTCACAAAAACCTGTACATATGTCTGTAATCCACGATCAAACTTATCTAACATACCCACATCTTTATATGCTATGTCAAGTCTCGTGCAGGCCATCAAATACTCCTGGTTTCCAACCGCATATATACATGACCACTTACCATTCTTTTCCACATCACATTCCCTGATAGACTACCCTCCAACGATGTTAATACAAATATTCGCGCAAAAACGATATTTATATTTAATGATCTTCATGTTTTGATAATAACAAATATAATGTCATACTACGTAAAAGTTTACGTAAACAAGTTATTTAGTCGAAAGTTTACTTGACGCCGACAAATCACTTAAGGTATGAATATGACATTATTAAACATAGTTAATGATCAAAAAAATATTATCATTTGCATAAATCTTTTCTAATCAAATAATTTAAGATAACACATGATTAATTATAAGCTAGTTATATTAATCATGTAAGACAAAATAAGATTAACCACAAGTGATCAACTCATTCCACTCTTTAGTGAAGAACACTCAAGAAGACGTCAAGCTTCAAGTGTTAATAGTTTAGTTGTGTCATCACGTTTGTGATAATCATTCATCTTGTATATCTTGTGTTGTGTGTTGTGTGTATCATATGTGCATGATAGGTTAGTATTTAGGCCATGAAATACATAGTGTGTTAGATTGGTTCTATCTCGAAGTAGATTTCGGTATTTAGCTTAGTACCAGAAAAAGTGTAAGCGACGTGTACGGTTTTCTCCGCCTAAAGGGAGCTTGTTGACATAGTGAAGATAACTCTCAAGTTGGGTACTTGGGGAGTGGAGTAGGGCGAAGAGGAGCTTCGTAGCCGAACCACTATAAATCATTGTGTCATCGGTTTGATCTTTCTTATCTTTACTTGTTCATATTTCGTAGATTGTTTATTTACTTATTGCATCGCTATCATATACACTTGTGTATATCTCTTGAGTTCACATAAGTCGACAATCTAAGTTTTAATTTTAAAACGGTAAAAACTATTCAACCCCCCTTCTAGTTTCCATAATTGGTATCAGAAGCCAAGGTCACCCAAGATCTTTAACGTATATTGTACATTAAAGCTTGAATCGATCTATGGATTGGATAAATTTCAGAGGGCAATCTATGCAAAGACCACCTCTTTTTGAAAGTGATCATTTTATTTATTGGAAAAATAGATTTGAAACTTATGTGAAAGCAAAAGATTTAGATCTTTGGCATATTATTTTGAATGGTGATTTTCCACCGGTTGCCAAAAACGAAGTTACCCAAATTTTAGAGGTTGTTCCTTTTGAAGAACAATCCGACGATCTTAAAAAGAAACTTGCTAAAAATAATGAAGCTAAAATGGTTCTTTATAATGCTTTACCTAAAAAGGAATACGAAAGAATTTTTATGTGTAAAACGGCTAAAGATATTTGGCAATCATTGTTAATCACACATCAAGGTAATATCCAAGTAAAGGATAATAAAATTGATCTTCTTGTTCAACAATATGAACAATTTACTATCCTTGAAGAAGAATCTATTGATAGCGGTTTTGCTAGATTTAACACTATTATTACTAGTCTTAAAGCTCTTGATGAAGGTTTCTCTAGCAAGAACTATGTTAGGAAGTTTCTTAGGGCTCTACATCCTAAATGGAGAGCAAAGGTCACGGCGATTGAAGAATCGAAAGATTTGTCATCACTAGCTCTAGACGAGCTTATCGGCAATCTAAAAGTACATGAAGTAGTCATGGAAAAGGATTCCAAAATTTATAGAGGCAAAAAGGAAAGAGTTAAGTCCATTGCCTTGAAAGCTAAGAAAGAGTCTAGTGATGATGAAACTTCGACATCCGGAAGCGATGACGAAGAATATGCTATGGCCATAAGGAACTTTAAAAAGTTCTTTAGAAGAAAGGGTAAATTTGTTAGGCAACCAAGAGAAGAAAAGAAGTCATTCCGACAAAGGGATGAGAAGAAAGGAAAGAGTGACCGGAAATGTTTTAGATGCGGTGATCCAAATCATCTCATTGGCGATTGTCCAAAACCATCTCGCAACAAAGATCAAAAGGCCTTCATTGGAGGTTCTTGGAGCGATAGCGAAAATGACGCCAAAGACAAAACCAACGATGAAACTTGTCTCATGGCTCAATCATCAAATGAGGTAACTCTTAACTCTTCCTATTATAGTGACAATGCATCTTCTCTTGATAATGATAGTATGCAAATAGAATATGATAGCTTATGTGAAATTAGCTTAAAAATCATTAACAAGAATAAAATTTTGAAAACTAAAAGAGATCTTTTAGAAAAAAAATAATTAGAATTGAAAGAGAAAATTAAGAAACTTGAGAGAAGTAAAGAAATTGAGTTTGCGTGTAAGTCATGTGAGGAACTTAAATCGGAAAACGCCAAACTTAAAGAAACTCAATTAAAATTTGTTAAATTTGATAAAAGCGCTAATTCACTTAGAGATATGTTAAATAATCAAAAGTCACCTAGTTGTAAAATAGGTCTAGGATTTGATGATAGTAAAGCATCAACAAGCGGAACTAAAAACATGAGTTTCGTTGGATCGTCCGCTGAAAAGGCGATAGACGAATCCACCATAAAGGTGCACGGATCCACCTTACCTGGATCCGTGAGTCGCACCTATGGCGAAAAAGGGACATAACACATTTTTTAGTCCACTTATGTCTTCTAGATCGGATTTTGTTATTATTAGGAATAAACTAATACATAATAGCATTGATGAGTAAAAGAAACCATCTTTAAAACCATCACCTAAAAGCGGTATAGGTTATGTCAAAACCGAGTCTAGATCGAAAACACCTCCACCTAGAAGAAACATCTCTTCTCAACCAAGATACAACACACCTCAATCTAGGAGAAACTCTAGACAACCAATTCATCAAAACTTCTACCCTATGAATTGGAACAACCAACAAAATCAAGGCTTTGTACATATGGGAAATTGTATCCCATTTCAATATCCCAATCAATTGCAACAAATGCAAGGGATGTACAACACTAACATTTTTGGACCCATGAGATATTGGGGACCAAACACTTGAATTTGTTTTTGTTGAAATAGGTATGCTTGAGAACATGCTTGGAACCGGATGAGTGGATCAAAGATAGTGGTTGCTCCAAACATATGACCGGTAACAAGAGTTTATTCTCTACCTACAAAGCATACGACGGAGGTAATGTTGTTTTTGGAAGTAACTTAAAAGGAAAGATCATAGGCAAAGGTACGATCTCCAATGACTCTCTCAATATATCTAATGTAGAACATGTAGATAACTTAGCATTTAATTTACTTAGTGTTGGTCAAATTTGTAACAATAAGTGTCAAGTATTATTCACCGAAGATGGTAGTGAAATAATTAAAAATGGTAAAATTATAGGAAACAGGATTAGGAAAAATGGTTTGTACGTAATGAAATTAGGAAATAAGTCTCAAGACAAATTATGTCTCGCCACGTTAGTGGATAACTCTACCTTGTGACAAAATATGTGTTTAATTCAATCGTTGTCATATAAAGAATTAGTTAGAAACTTACCTAAACTAAAATATGATAAACATTTTTGTGATGCTTATAAAATTGGGAAGCAAGCTCATACAAGTCATAAAGCAAAAAGATATGGTTTCCACTAAAAGATGTTTAGAACTATTACATATGGACTTATTTGGTCCATCGGCAATTAAAAGCTATGAAGGTAATTTATACACCTTAGTTGTAGTAGATGATTATTCTAGGAATACATGGACTAGATTTCTAAAGACTATAAATGAAGCCTTTGAGAAATTTGAAATATTAAGTAAGGAAATTCAAAACCAACTAGGTAGTTCTATAATAGCCATTAGAACGGATCATGGTCGGGAATTTGATAATGAAGTACAATTCGGAGCTTTTTGTGATGCACTAGGCATTACTCATAACTTCTCGGCTCCACGTACTCCACAATCAAATGGGGTAGTAGAAAGAAAGAATAGGACCTTACAAGAGATGTCTAGAACCATGCTTAATGAACAATCCATTCCATAAAAGGTTTGGTGTAATGCCGTTGATACGTCAACTTATATATTAAATAGAATATTAATTCAACCAATACTAGGAAAAACTCCTTATGAAATATTTAGAGGTAGGAAACCTTCTTTGGAATATTTTAAAGTATTTGGAAGCAAGTGCTTCATTTTGAATACTAAAGACCATCTAACCAAGTTTGACCCAAAGTCATATGAAGGTGTTTTTCTAGGATATTCTTAAAATAGCAAAGCTTATATGGTATTAAATAAACACACAATGAAAGTCGAAGAATCACTCAACGTGATATTCGATGAAACTCCTCCTCCTACCAAATTATCAATTGGTTGATGATAATGTTGGTGAAGAAGAAGCCATTAGAAAGAATACCAAAGTAGTAAATACTAAAGTTGAAGAAGTCATTAACATTAAGGAGTCCAAAAATTATCCACTAGATCAAGTCATAGGAAATCTTAATCAAAGAATTTTAAGATCTCAAGCCTAAAATCATAGTAATTTCTTTTGTTTTATATCTACAATAGAACCCAAAAATGTCAATGAAGCAATAAAAGATGAAAGTTGGGTTGTAGCTATGCAAGAACTAAATCAATTCATAGCTAATGAAGTTTGGGAATTAGTCCCTTTACCTATAAGTCAATCCGTCATAGGAACAAAATGGGTCTTTAGAAACAAATTAGATGAAAATGGTATTGTATCTAGAAACAAGGCTTGATTGGTAGCACAAGGTTATAATCAACAAGAAGGTATAGATTACGATGAAACATATGCTCCAGTAGCTAGGCTAGAGTCAATTATAATACTTCTTGCTATTGCTTGTGCAAATGATTTTAAATTATATCAAATGGATGTAAAAAGTGCTTTTCTAAACTATTTTATAAACGAAGAGGTTTATGTTGCTCAACCTCTGAGGTTCATTGATTTTAAAAAACCGAACTATGTTTATAAACTTAAGAAGGCTTCATATGGTCTTAAGCAATATCGTAAAGCTTGGTATGATAGACTAAAATCATTTTTGATAAAAACACGAGTACTCAATGGGAATGGTCAATAATACACTTTTTACTAAGAAATCAAACTCACACCTTCTCATTGTTTAAATATATGTCGACGACATTATATTTGGTTCCACGAGTCAAAACTTGTGTGAAGATTTTGAGAAAATCATGCACGACGAGTTTGAGATGAGTATGATGGGCAAGTTGAACTTCTTCTTGGGTCTTCAAATCAAACAAATAGAAGACGGAATATTTTTCAATCAATCCAAGTACATCAAGGAGATGTTAAAGAAGTATGGATTGGAAGATTCCAAACTAACCAAGACTCCGATGTTAAAAGAGATCAAGCTTACCAAGGACGATGAAGCCGACTCCATGGATAGCTCTAAATATCGAGGTATGATTGGTAGTTTACTTTATTTAACTACAAGTAGGCCCGACATTATGTTTAGTGTTTGCTTATGTGCTCGTTTCCAAGAGAATCCTAAGACTACCCATTTAGAAGTCGTAAAGCGTATATTTAGGTAAATTAGAGGAACTAGTCACTTAGGATTATGGTATCCGAAAGGAACCGAAATAGAAAATGTAGTTGATGCCGAATCCGACCACACGGCCGATTACGTTGATCGCAAAAGCACTAGTGGCATTTGTACGTTCATGGGATGTTGTTTAACATCTTGGTTCGCTAAGAAACAAACGGTCCTTGCTATCTCCATGACCGAAGCCGAATATGTCTTCGCCGAAAAGGCATGGCAACAAGCACTATTGATGAAACAAGCTCTTATCGACTACGGCATACGCCTCGACAACGTTCCTATTATGTGCGACAATAAAGGAGCTATCGACTTAAGTAAAAACCCTGTACAACACTCTAAACTAAACATATAGAAATCTGTCACCACTTTCTACGCGATAACATCCAAAAGGGCAATATCTCTATAGAGAAAGTTGCATCCGAAGACAATATAGCTGATATAATTACTAAGCCTTTAAAACGTAAAGTATTTAATTATTTAAAATTAGGATTAGGAATGATGAAACTTATCATGGATAGTGATTCTTCATCATCTAAAAATAATCGTAAGCGGAAACTCTAATGAAGTAATTATTCATTATTCAAAAGATATTAATTCTCATTACAAGTTCCAATTACAAAACTTCCGATCATGAATATAATCGAGATTAGAATTTTACTATATAATGAAAATATCAATAAAATGACCATAGATATCTTCAAAATCTACATGTATGGTCAATACATGAAAATTACGAAATCGATTGAAAAGGACGAAAAGAACAATCATCGAATTGCAACTCACACTTGTTTTGACGATGCTTTGTTAAGTCTAAATGTTCAAAAATGATTGTGTTATTAGTAATGGTCAAATTTATGCTAAAAGATAACACACTCCTAGTAGGATCGACTATGTTGAAATTCCATCTGGAAATTCACGACAAGTTGCACCGTTCACTCAAAATTTGGACGTCGACTCCGAAAATTATATCACATACCCCTAATAGTATTTATAACACATTCCAATTGCCAAAAACACAACACATTATCTTAATTTGCTCAAAAATCAACTTTGTCTGGATTTTTAGGAAATTACGGACCATAGATCCACCATAAAGACATCCGTGTGCTATTTAGGTGGATCCGTATGTCAACAGGATACCCTACCTTTTAAATGGTTGGACCACTTGCCTTCTCCTCTAATAATACACCAACACCTACCTCTCATATCACCCAAGATTGAGCATTTCCGCCAACATCATTTCAAGCTATAATTAACGTAGATCCATACATTCCAAGATATCTACAACCATAATTGTAAGTTTTTCTTTTCTAAATTTTCATTTTGAAACCTTTATTTTTACTTCCATAAAAGGAAAAAGATTCAAAACAATAGATCAACTAATTTTTCTATTCTTTGAACACACATTTAATGTGTTACGACAAAAATCTCAAGTTATGTGTTTCAAATAAAAACTCACAATTGAAAAAAAAAAATTGCTATCCATCATAGTTAATACAAATTAAAAATGATTATTCTCATAAATAAACTCTCAAGATGTACAATTGAAGTAGTATCTTGACTCATTTGACTTATGAGATAAAGCAAAATGAACATGAGTAATTAACTACATCATGTACATACTTATATCATAACCTATATTCAACTCATTTATATACTTTCTAATTATAGATTTATTAGGTTTAAATTATGCTTGGAATGATAAAACCCGACTATAAAAGAACCAAAGCCTACATACCAAAAATTCACCACCAAAGGTCCACTCCAAACAATGCCAAAAGCTCCTTCAAAACCCTTCGAAATTGCTTCATTCATCAAGGAAGACACATTGAATCCTCTTTCAGCTTTGGCAACGACATCGTTGATCAATTCAATTTGATTGTCTCCTCACCTTAAATGGTCATATTTGTCCTCACTTCATCATCGAATTTAATCATAAATTCCAACTAATTCGAAATGTGGATGATATGTCTCTTTCGATTGGTTTCACCATTCGAAACAAGGAGTTCATTATGTCACTCGAAAAATTTGGTCAAGTCCTTCAAATTCCACACAAAGGAACATGTGTCTTCTCAAAGGAATGTTCATTAGAACTTGTGAACACTACTCGTGAAAAGCATGTTTCCTATCAAACTAATCTTCCAAACATTAAAGATGTCGTTCAAAACATTTGCTTTCCATCAAGTCATCGAAATTGCTCAAATCCTACCATTATCCTTCGAGATAATCTTCCTCTAAACATCAAGGATTGGGAACTCATCATTCAAGAAAGTGTCATTTGTGTCGACGCTCACAAGAGTTCCATAGATGCATGCTTTGCTATCATGCTCCATCATCTCAACTCTCAAAACTTAAACCTTGCCTACTACATTTCTCATAAATTTGAAAGTGTCAAAAATAGAGTCAATTGTCCTCTTCCTTATGGTTTACTAATTACTCACTTTTACTGATTCGTTCTTGCCAAACATCCTAAACTCTTTTGTCCTCACCACATACTACAATTTGTCTTGCACTATCGAATGATGAGCTCCATTAATAGAAAGAATAAAAGAAAGAGAAGTAAGAGTGATGAAGTTAAGATTGACATTCCTTACTCTCCATCATCAGTAGAAAGGTCAAACCAATCATCTCCTTTGTTGGGTTATTAGGGATCCGTAGATCAACTTTAGATTAGGAATATCTCTAGGAATCATGAATTGGCATTTTATGAATACTAAGCTAATTATTTGCTTGTAGTATCCTTGCACTAGACTATGCTATTTTGGTAAACTGAATGCTTGTGAATGTTGTGCATGCCTGCACTAGAAGTTGAAACTTTGTACTCATTTCATCTTGATATGCTTTATGGATGATATCTTATAGATGATAACGATGTTTACATGACAATTTATGATATGCTTTGAGTAAAAATTGATGTTCTGGTCATTTTTGTTGAAATATGCGACCCACGGATCCACCATAGGTAATTCCGTATGTTATTTTGGTGGATCCGTGGCTCACCAGGTCAAGTACTAAAATTTGAATTTTCTTGATTTTTTTTACTCTTTCCACTTTACCCTATAACCATGTTATATGATACTATGTGCGATCTTAAACCTTAGGATAAAATACCTCCTCCATATAATCCAAGAACCTTCATGCCAAGGCATACACCCCGTGTCCTTTATAAGACATAACTTCACAACCTTATACTAAAAAAAACAAATGTCTACTTTCTCAAATGATTCCACACCTAGAATCAAAAGGAAAATCATCCAAGAACATCTCTCAAAACTCAAATAAAATCAAATTGATCCACACATCACTCCACCCGAAGTCTTTGAATCAAGAAAAGCTCATTTTCACCTCATGACATGTCAGTGTTGTAGTAACTCCTAACGTGAAATTGGATTACTATTACACAAAATGAATCTTATATTTGAATACATTTAAGAACACACTCCACAAAACAAAACACCCTCTCTCCACAACAAGTTAGATCATTTAATCCCAATCATCAATCATAATCCTCATCTACACATATGTAGATGTTGCACCAACAAAGTCAATCAACTTCAAAGCCTATAAGAAGGTGTCCACTTTATTTGCTCCTACATCCAACATCATCTAGGATCTTCAAACCCACCATACATTCCGTACTAAATCCACTCTTATGATACCCCAAACCCTTTGGATTATGAGGAAGATAAAAATTTATCCTAAGATTTAGGATTTTTAATTGTTTAAGCATATCATGTAATGGCTTTTACGCCAAATTTTATGTTTTATCCCTTATAATGGATTTAACACTATTTTTATTTGTTGTGATTGATGGATGTTTATTGCATAAAATGTATATGTATGCATTTGTGATTGTCATATATATATTTGCTTGTCTACTAACTTTGTTTTGTAGCAACGCATCCATAGCTCGATTACTTGGTGCCCGAAGTAAGGGGGAGCACTTGCAATTTTGTCATTATTTTTTTACTTTGCATTCGTAACCATGTGACTTAGCATTCGTCAAAAATAAGACTTTCAAGATTTGCCTCTACAACACTTTTTGCTTCGACAATAAGGGGGAGAAGATACATAAACTCGTCTACTAAATACATATTTAGTAACTTTCAAATAAGCATGAGTTTATATTTTGTCATCATCAAAAAGGGGGAGATTGGAGAGATTGTTAATATAAATATTCGAGCAAAAACGATATTTATATTTAATGATCTTCATGTTTTGATAATAACAAATATAATGTCATACTACGTAAAAGTTTACGTAAACAAGTTATTTAGTCAAATGTTTACTTGACGCCGACAAATCACTTAAGGTATGAATATATGGCATTATTAAACATAGTTAATGATCAAAGAAAAATATTATCATTTGCATAAATCTTTTCTAATCAAATGTTTTAAGCTAACACATGATTAATTATAAGCTAGTTATATTAATTATGTAAGACAAAAAAAGATTAACCATAAGTGGAAACAATCTTTCTAAATCTTTCAAAATCTTCCCAAATCTAGAAAATTTCCCTTATTGGTGATAAGAAATATTTTCTGCTAGAAGAATCCATTAAACTAGTTTTAATAAGTACAAAATAATATTTTGTATAGATTTGGGGTTAATCGTAAAATGAAAAATTTTGTCCCAGCCCCACCTACGGATCCACCAAAAACACTGGATGGATCCAGGAGATGGGGGATCCGTGAGACGCACGTCTTGTTCCCCTGGGAAATATTTGAATTTCAAAAGGTTGCCTATAAATACCAACCTCATTCTTTCATTTTACAAAACTCTTAACAAATATTTTTCTCACATATATTTTATCTTTTATATATTCTTTGATCATTATACTTGTTACATAATCCATTACAAGTGATCAACTCATTCCACTCTTTGGTGAAGAACACTCAAGAAGACGTCAAGCTTCAAGTGTTAATAGTTTAGTTGTGTCATCACATTTATGATAATCATTCATCTTGTATATCTTGTGTTGTGTGTTGTGTGTATCATATGTGTATGATAGCTTTGTATTTAAGCCTCAAAATACATAGTGTGTTAGATTGGTTCTATCTCGAAGTAGAACTCGGTATTTAGCTTAGTACGAAAAAAGTGTAAGCGACGTGTATGGTTTTCTCCGCCTAAAGGGAGCTTGTTGACATAGTGAAGATAACTCTTAAGTTGGGTACTTGGGGAGTAGAGTAGGGCGAAGAGGTGCTTCGTAGCCGAACCACTATAAATCATTGTGTCATTGGTTTGATCTTTCTTATCTTTACTTGCTTACATTTCGTAGTTTGTTTATTTACTTATTGCATCGCTATCATATACACTTGTGTATATCTCTTGAATTCACATAAGTCGACAATCTAAGTTTTAATTTTAAAACGGTAAAAACTATTCAACCCCCCTTCTAGTTTCCACAATTGGTATCAAAAGCCAAGGTCACCCAAGATCTTTAACGTATATTGTACATTAAAGCTTGAATCGATCTATGGATTCGGATAAATATCTAGAAGGGCAATCTATGCAAAGACCACCTCTTTTTGAAAGTGATCATTTTATTTATTGGAAAAATAGATTTGAAACTTATGTGAAAGCAAAAGATTTAGATCTTTGGCATATTATCTTGAATGGTGATTTTCCACCGGTTGCTAGAAACAAAGAAACCCAAGTTTTAGAAATGGTTCCTTTTGAACAACAAGATGATGATCTTAAAAAGAAACTTGCTAAAAATAATAAAGCTAAAATGGTTCTTTATAATGCTTTACCTAAAAAGGAATACGAAAGAATTTTTATGTGTAAAACGGCTAAAGATATTTGGCAATCGTTGTTAATCACACATCAAGGTAATAGCCAAGTAAAGGATAATAAAGTTTGTAGGATCCCGTAATCACTTCATAACATATATATCATACACGAATTTAGATTAAGAAAAGAGAAAGGAGGTGAGTTGTTCTAGAGAGAGAAAGTTGAGAGAGAAGAGAGAAATGAATTATTTTAGAAATGAACAACTTACTTTTTCTAAATAAGAAAAAGCTTATATACCCCGTCACGTTAAAGGT
>BQNB010058703.1:3296-19934 GCA_026074375.1 Tanacetum coccineum
AGATAAACAGACCAAACATTAGATCTTCATAAACATGGCTGATACCTAAAGGTATCAGCCGATAGTCATTGTAAAAATACACACGGTTTGATATATGAACAATTAAAATAAAGAAACCTTAATCGAACGCGTATTCGGTTGCGCAAAGATTACAAGAGTTTTCCTATGATCTTGAGGCTTTATTTGTCTCTTGGTCGACTTGGTGGTTTAGGGATTCACTTGCATACCTAAAACTGAGTATAGGATCGTCTATTTATAGAGTCTGGAAACTCGTCGATACGCCGTATCGAGCAATGTGGGATACGGCGTATTGGGGATTTCTTGGAGTAAGGATCACGTTTGATATCTTCTAGAATATTCACCTTCTATATCTTGAATACGACGCATAGGTGTCTCCTGGATACGGCGTATTGGTCTTTATGTCTTCGTGGTTTCTTGTGAAGTGTTGGCACGGATACGCTGTATCTTCTTTGATGGATACGACGTATTGGTTTTCAGAATCATTAATCTTTAAAATATCTTCAATTAAGCTCCAGAATGCGTACATTTTGCTAATATTCACCAAGTACTCTGTAATTACTGCAATTCTCAAATATAACGATTAAGTAACAATTCTTTGCAATAATTATACAAAATAGGTTAATTACATGGGATAAATGATGCTATAAAATAAACGTTATTTTATGTCATCAAATACCCCCCACTTGAATCCTACTTGTCCTCAAGTAGCCTTTAGAAGTTCATAAAAATGTATCTCTAAGGATGTTTTATGTTAAAGCATTTATTTGATCTATTACAAGTACACAACCAAACACCTCACGAAATAGGAAGATGAAAACACTCAAATCTATGTGGTAACATGTAACTAATTCGCTCAATTACTCGGTCGTGACGAGTATTCTATCATAAGCTTGGCAAGGATACACATCTCCACCGCTAAAGCTAAGGAGTAACAAGTTTATAAAGGTAAATATGGGTTTGTACAAGAAGGCTTAGGTTGATTACTCTAACAAATCTTTTTTGATACCAATATTCTAGGAGGGCGACAAAGACCACACATACACACCCGTAATGACGGGATAGACACATATGACTGCTCACTCCCACCTTGAATAATATAGGGTATGGATCTTCTAACTTTCATCAATAGTAATAAACCAACAAGGCAGGTGAGACATGCATACATGGCCGTAACGACGGAATAGACATGCACGATCGATCATATCCTCATTCGCGTAAAACCCATGGTTAATGATTAGGAAAGGGAAATAAATTGTTGTTAAATAAAAATTACGAAACAAATAGATTAAGTCTAAAATACAAGTTGCTAGACACTTTTTTCTGACCGTTATCATGATAAAGACACAACTATTTACAACGTCTTGATCATAGATTAAAAACAACAACCTAAGTTGGCGTTCCAAACGGTCAACTCCGTAAACATCCCATACTTTACATACTTTACAAGGTAAGTGCCGATATCTTCCACTTTATACAATACTCTACATTGTCGATTTGTATCAACGAATAATCGATCCTTCGTGTAATTCCTTCGGTAGTTTCGAAACGATTATCTTCAAACTTTTCTTTCTTTTTTTCTAATTTTTTCAAATTTTTTTACTAACACTATACTACGAAACTCGGTGTAGTCTCACCATCTTCACGATCATAATAATTCCGGATAATTCCTACGATAATTCCTTTTTCTTCGGACGTACCATTAATTGCGATGGTAGTAAAAATACATGAGTTTTGACTATAACATACATTCCCATTTGCCATGTGCGAATTTCTTCCAACCGTACCAAAATAGACACAAGACTCGGGAAATTCAAACTTTACACTTTAAGAAACTAGCAACTGTAAAATAAACTTAATCTAACAGGGTAGGCTAAGGTGTAAAGGTATAACGAAACAAATAATTGGTGTAGTTCCTAAAGGATTGGCTCTACGGGTTGTTCTAGGGGTATCTTACTCTTAAAATGAGAGTAAACAAAGGTTTTATACGGGGTTAACTAACCAGTGTAGTTAGTTAATATGCAACATGTAAAGGCGATTTTGTGTAAGCCAAAATTTTGTCCAATTTAAATAAGTTTACTCAATCTTAAATCTATAGTATACTCATAGTACGGTCTCGAATAGATATTACCAAGCCAAGTTCTAAGTCTTACTACATCACCGGCACACTCATATTTTTGTGAAATTTTTTTTTTTTGTTTTTTTTTTTTTTATTTTTTTTTTTTTTTTTTTTTGGTAAACATTTGGAAACGGATAAGGTTAAATTCTCACAATATCTAACAAGGGTTATTGTGTGCGGGTTATGTAACATGTAATTTCACAAAAGTATGCTTGAATTTTTTTTTATATTTGACATAATTTAAGCATTTTAATGTGAAAATTAGGACAAGTAAACATTCTAATTCCATCCCCCCACTTGAATTATACAACGTCCTCGTATGGTAATAGATAATACATTAATATAGGAAATAAATATAGAATTAGAATGAGAAACTCCCCTGATATTTGCTCGGTAGATTCTCCATGTTGAGTTATTTGAGCAAGATTGTGTTGAACAGCCGCCTTGAAGTTTCAAGACTCCAACACTTCAAGATCTCCAGATTTGTAAATTCTCCACCAATATTCGTTGATATTTCTTTCACGAGGTCCTGTATAAAACATAGGAAAAACATGTGCAATTCCTATCTTGGTACCTACGGTTAATTTAAACTAAACTAAACAAACTAAATACGGGTCAGTTTTGGTGAATACGCCGTATCATGTGCATGAATACGCCGTATTGCCAGAACTGACAATAATGTTTTTAAAGTGCATAAAAAGTAAAGACTGATAATGTCCAGACAATCAATACGCCGTATGGTAAAAAAAAATGGGATCGATACGCCCGTATTGATGTCTGGGAAGACAGACTCGATAAAATTAAATAACAATCCGGGTTGTCTCCCGGGAAGCACTTTTGTTTACAGCGAAGTCTTTAAGTTAGACTTTTCTTCAGCTTCTCTTCATCATTCCATCTCATGCACGCTAATGTGCCCGCGTGTGAGCCATTCTTCCATCTTCGCATCTCGAATGTAATCCGGTCCTAAATTCAATACTCCTTTGTAGAACCCCTTAAGCTTTTGGTATGGATGCGAGATTCCATTCATCTTATTCTTCTTCCCTTACCTGTAGTATGGTGGAATCTTGTTGCATTGCTCTGTTAGTATGGTGTTTAAACCTCGGATGTGATCGCACCATTTGGTAAGTTACTTCATCATTACCATTGTAAATGGGTAATCTATCCAAAACAGAACCATCTTGTTTTAATTCCAAGTTCTCTCAGTTCACTAAAAATAACATCGCCCATTCCTTCATCACGATAATCATCCATATTTTCTAAAACTACAAAATCCGTCACAACAGAAAAGTTTCCAATAAAAATAGGCACATTCATTAAAGCTCCTATAACATTATTCCCTTTGTACACCATCTTATCTTTCATTATAGAATTATGAAACTTTTTGGACATCACATTGACATACAATGGGAAAAAGTTAGCGTGTGTAAATTCAAATCCTATCATGCAAGAAAACTTTAAGTTGTGGGCACAATCTATATGGATCTTCTTATCATAGTCGCAATAACTAGGGTAATCATTAATCCCAACATCAAGTCCATCATCCCTAGTTCTAAATTCCTCAATTACCTCACCTTCCTCAATGGTGGACATTAAATCATCACATTGATTTCTCCTATGCTTAAATGGTTCATTTAGATCATTTAATTCAATGTAATCCTCCAAGAAAGGGTCTAATGATCTACTTAACACCAAAGTCTCTCCCATAAGCCTAGCTTCTAAATCAAGTTCCATTCTTTCTCTCAAACTTAGTATGTAGACCCTCTTAACTAAACTGCTAGCAGGTTTAACACTTGTGAAAATAATCCTTTCTTCCCCGACCCTTAAAGTAATCTTTCTTTTGTAAACATTAATCTTAGCACGGGCGATAGACAAAAATGGTCTTCCGAGGATCAAGGGCACTTTGATATCCTCGGGCATATCTAGAATAATAAAGTCTATTTGGAAAACAAATTTACCAATACTTACTAGCATATTTTCAGCTATTCCTTTTGGATATTTCATAGTCCTGTCTGCTAATTCAACAGTCAACTTAGTGTGAGCTAATTTGCCTAATCCTAAGTTAAGATAGGTCGAGAGAGGCATAACACTAACGCTAGCTCCTAAGTTAACAAGGGCATTATCGAAGCGAACATTATTAATAAAGCAAGGTAAAGTGAAACTCCTTGGGTCTTTCTCCTTTTAGGGTATGGATTGTGAAGCTTCAGAGTAAGCTTTCAAGAATTGTGGTCCATATGATTCATTCTTTTCTTCACAGTAGCAACCATTCAAACGACTTGGAAATGGAATCGTTGTTTGTCTTGTCTCGTACATTAGTGTACAATTCTGTCTAATAGATACGGCGTATTGGGAAAATCTAATACGGGGTATTGGGTATGATACAGTTTTAATAGTAGTTGAAATTGACTTGACTTGATCTCTCGGGTTCACTTCAGTAGAGCAAGGTAGACTTCTAAATCCTCTTTCCTGTAATACTTTGCTCATTTGCCCGATTTGGATTTCCAAAGTTTTAATAGATGCTCCTTGGTTACGAATGGCAGCATCCTTCGAAGCTCGGATTTCTTTGATCAAATTGGAGTTTTCTTCATGTATCTTTGCTAATTCACTCATGAATTTGCTTAGGGTATCTTCCATAGATTGCCTTCGTTATTGGTACGAAGGATTCACATTGTTCCTTTGATAGAATCCCGGAGCTGTTGCTTTATATCCCCCTCCTTGAAAAGGTCCACCAAATTGCGTGTAGTAAGCTTTTTCTAGGGTTTTCCCTTCTTCTTTTAGTGGGCAATCTTTGGTGTAGTGAGGTTCTTTGCATTTTTCGCATCCAACTTGAACATCATAGACTTTTTCATTCACTTTTTATTCACTTGTAATTGCTCTCAAATTGCAACTCGAACCCTAACGACAAAGGAAAGTGTATGTTTCAGTGCATTTATCCTTAGCGTTAGAAGAGAAGTATTCTAACATGATGTTTTTCAAAATGTTGAACATAAATTTTCAAGAATTTCTCAATGACAATTCCAAATCTTTCAAAATTGTGTGTTCAACACTCCATCCCTCATAAAGATTTACAAGACAATTCTTCTACAATTGGTGTCATTTTCAAAATGAGTCAATGTTTTAGGGGGAGTTTTTCTAAAGACAAAGTTTTAATGTTTTTGGATGCATCATATCATGACAATTCTTATGTATTCGAAACATTATCAAAAATCTCTTATTAACAAATCTGTAATAATGATGACTACTCAATAGATCAAATGTTATAAGATGATTAAGTATTTGAGCACAAGTTTTCAAGAATTCTTCAATGACAATTCATAATCTTTCAAAATTGTGTGCTCAACAATGTTAACCCTTAATTTTATATTCATTTTATAACTTGGTATCATTTTTTTTGGTGTCAAACATATGTAAAATTGAGGGGGAGCAAGTTAAAGTTCCATATAATTCATGCTAATAATATTTTTCCCACAGAATTTTCAAAACAAATTTTAATCACCTGGTATTTCAAAAACTAAGTGCATTAGTATTTAAAATAAGGAGAGAAATGAATTCAAAATGTGATCTTTAAAATAATAAGTGATCTAAACGACTTATATTGTTTTATACTCTTCGAAAAAGGTTTTATGGTTATGATCTCATACCCAACAACATCTTAATTCACGACGATCTGAAGTCATAAGGTGGTTAAGTTAGGTATTAGTCCAATGATCCAACTAGAACCGGAGGGATCTACCCAAGGACAATCCGTAGTTAGAAATAGAAGTCCTTAGGAATGATTGGAGATGAACGAATATGGGAATAATGCCGACTAAGATTGAGCTAACACCGGAACAATCACAACAAGGTGTTAGTAATGACGTCTTGGTAAGTATTGAAGGGGTTGAAGAATTAAAAAAAATGTATGGATAAAGGGTGAAAATAAAGCAGCCCTCAACAAACATTTAGGCAGAAACCGGGTCAATACATAATCTATCGGTTTTCACAAAGATGAATTCTGATAATGAAGAATGACATCATGGACCCAGTGATTCAATGCACAACCCTCCCCAACCATTCGAGTTTCTCTCAACAGAAAATTATCTTATTTGTCACAGAGATACACATGACTTTTATTGACTTTCTCACTCCGAGTTAGTTGATATTGAATAGGTGGCAGTCTGCTCCAGCCTTCGAGTACTAAAAACAAAACGCACTAATCAAGTCTAGAGCCAAGAGATCAACAAATAAATCTCATTAGGACACATTCCATGACAAACGCTTGTTGAACACCAATAAGTTCACAATCTGTTAACAAGAGTCCTACGCATTATACTTGTGATTTTGCCAGAACATCCGAGTGATACTTAAGTATTCATAGTGAAGATGGAAATCCTGCTTGGGCCAACATCAAACAAGCTCTCGGTAGGTGACTTGCGAGATTCTATAAGAATCAAACTTATGATAACTGGATATCAATTTTGGTCCAGTAAATGAATTGACGACTCAATAGGTAAGATAGTAACTAACCGATTCACTCATATCGTGAAGTCTGCTTTGAGACGTTCTGATATTGAGAACAAGCTAGCATGGTGAATCTAATACATCTGTGTTAGAGGAACTTACGCTTAAAGATGGAAATCCTATCAAGGAGATTCTTCTAAATTGAATCTACCTGATCACAGGTTGGTCCTCACGGAACCAGAGGTTAATCTAACCAAATTCGGGCGAATGACAAAGCCATATTCGTCTACAAACTTTATTGCTGACTGTTTTATTTCAGGATTCATATAAAGATGGAGATGGAGACACCTTATTACAGCTGAGTCGGATTCATTACCAAATGCTCATGCTCAATCTACAAAGACATACTATAAGCATCAAGATTCAAGAATAATGAAAGCTAAAATTTAAAGACAAAGACTTTCATAAACTCTGATATTCAAGATCTTCCTTCAAGATATCAAGATTATCAAGACAAAGATTATCAAGGGGGATTGCTAGCAAGCTTTCTAGATGATGCAAAGTATGAGCATGTTGGTCAAGATACAAGATCGCAAGATGGCAAAGATGACCAAGACAAACAAGGAAAATATTTAAAGATCTCAAAATCAAAGATGAAGTCGAAAGACAATGACAAAGTCTCAAGATCAAAGATCACAAAGCATGAAGGAACAAGTCTACAACGTAGACAGAGACAAAGATCACAAGAGTTTAACGACAAAAGCAATCTCATTGATCTTACGAAGGAGTGTCACAATGAACTCACTTCGAGGGAGATTGTTAGCCTCAAATATTAAGTCAAACAAGGAAGATCGTTCATTAAGAATATTAGGTCTCGGTCCTTCAATTATGTAACGTTGTAATAGGCTAGAACGGGCTTGTTTATGTAAGCTAATCGATCATGTGTATCGGGCGTAAGCCCAAGTAATCACGAGCCCGGCCCGTAGAAATACCATAGGCATGTGAGCCTTATGGTTTAACTTTTAATACCCCTCTCCAAGGATGGAGAGGGTGTTGGTTCTCTTTGTATTTTTCACTAGTTAATCAACCATTCTTATTTTCTCTCTACTTTCTCTCTCTTGTTTCTCGCTCTAAACTTCTTCATATCTTCCTCTCTCTTTTCTTGTTTAATTCGTGTAATATGTGATGAAGTGAAGTGATTACGGGTTACCGACATGTTCCATTGTGCCATTTCTGAGAGTATTCAACCATTTCTTGGCTGGCTACCTTTGCATCAGCAGCAGTCTTTGATGGTATTGCACCTCTTGAATCAAGAATTTGTCGAGTAGGAATTCCCAATCCATTATAGAACAAGATTACCTCCTGCAACTCCGTTAAATAATGTTGAGGACACTTTATCAAGAGTTCTTTAAATCGCTCCCATGCTTGGTAAAGGTTTTCATATGGTTCTTGCTGAAAGTTGTTGATTTCCTCCATCTTCTTTATAGTTCGAGCAGGTGGGCAATATTTGTTCATAAATTTTGTTTTAAGACCATCCCAAGTTGTGATTGAACCAGTTGGTTCGTTTCTAAGCCAACGGCTTGCGGCTCCAGTTAAGGACATAAGGAATGCTCTAAGCATCACTTGGTATATAGTAATGTTTAAAATGTGGAATAGATCGACGATCTCAAGAACTTTCTTAATGTGTTCGTTCGCATCTTCATGATCCGAACCGCTGAAGTTGTTAGTATGTAGTTCATTGAGAAATTGGCCCTTCAGTTCAAAGTTATCCTTGTCTTCAATTTTAGGCCTAGCAACCCCCAATCCATAGTCAACTTAGGTCTTACTCATATATTGCTCCATAGTTTCCGCCATTGTTTTCACAACTTCTTCTTCCGAGTATTCTTGGTCAGAAAGTAAATTGAAATAAGACGATCTTAATTCGTCAAGACTTAGTGTCTTAAAGTGCCTCCTAGATGATTGAAATTCTTGTTCATGTTCTTTGTAAGGTGTGAATAGTTCGCTCGTAGAACTCCTTGTCATGCACTACCTGCAACAAGGGATAAACAATCAGTAGGATGGGCTCTTTAGGAAAGAAAAAAATTTAGCACGGAAATCAAATATGAAAACTAAGTATTTTTGATTCTGTTTTAGTTGATCGATACGCCGTATTCAACATAAATAGATACGCCGTATTAATCGATTGAGTGAATACGCTGTATTGGACAGAAAGTTGGATACGCCATATCCAATGGAAGTGGATACGCCGTATTGAGTTATCTACTAGAATAGTGTATTATGAAAACAATTAAATTAAACACACAAATATACAAGCAAACAATTAAACTAAAAAATATACAAAATATACAGAATATACAAGAATATACACTAATCTAATTAACACTACTCCTAAGGGTTAGATCTAATCTAATGTTAAAAACCAAAACATAAAATAAAAATCAAGATTAAATTTCACTCCCCGGCAACGGCGCCAAAAACTTGATGTGTCGTTGTGTGGTGTATATTTTTATGATTCAAGTTTTAAATTTATATTTTGCCGACTTAACCAAAAACAACACTTTAACGGGCAGTGTACCCGGTCGGTGGTAGATTCGTGGTAAGTAGGGTGTCGAACACTTGAAGCGAGGTTAAATCTCTCAATTTATTTATATTTTGGTTATCTAATCTAAGTTAATTCTAATCTAAGTCAAACCTATGCTAATCTTATGTTAGTTCTAATCCTAATTCTAACAGGTAAAAGGGGGTTTCAGCCTGAGAGACTGGCACGGGTTTGGTTGGTGACTACAATCAATTCAAGACACTTTAACCTACGCAAGCAAATTAACAAAAGATAAAAGAGCGGTCGAGCCTTATGATAGAAAACTGTATTAGCCATCATTAATCCGATTAGAAGTTGGTTTGTTTATTCAGTGCAATGATTACTTATCTCGAAGAGGTATATCATTCTTAGACTTAGGCGGGACTTCATCCTAAGACCTAGACACATTAATTCTGTCACAATTAAAGCATCTGCATAAAGCATCCTTATTTGCTGATTATAATCTATCTTAGGGATTAAAGCAATGGTGATCTTGTTAAACCCTAGCTCATAGAGACTTTACCCACTTACTGCTTAATGGCAATTTATACTCTAGTAGTCCACTTGTCCAACTATCCAATGGAATCAGAACATTATTTGTTGAATTATCTAGATTCACCTACTAGTCAACATGTTCAATAAACCAAAGGCAATTTCCGTTAACTAGTTAAGCCAGAAGCGTATCCTTAGCACGATTTTAGAAGGACAATACTTGTGATCCTATGATTCTAGATGTATAAATCACTATATGGAGAGCTATCCCGACATCTAGATTACTTGGTCCGTATCACTAGATCCAGTTGAATGATAGGTCGCATACAAAAGCACATAAACAAGTATAAATTGATAAACATAAACAAGCATTCAACGATAAATTAAGCAATCGAGATATAAACAAAACCAAACATTTAGATCTTCATAATAATGGCTAATACCCGAAGGTATTAGCCTTCAAACATCATAATTAATACAAGAGTAATTATTTTAGCCAAGGTAAACTAACCGAGTTAATGAATGATACCAAAAACTGAACGATTACACAAGAGTAATTGTATTAGCCTTACATGGATTGGAATGCGTTGCAAGACCTCTTCTGCTCTTTTTCTCCTCTGAAAATCGACTTTTATGGTTTAGGTATCGAGAATATGATTTAGCACACTTAAAACTCGTTTTTGAGTTTTGTATTTATAGGGCCTGGAAGTCGGTTTGATACGACATATCCAAGGGTTTAGATATGGCGTATTGGAGTTTCTTGGAGTAGGGACCACACTTGATATCTTCTAGAATCTTCACATAGTATATCTTGAATACGTCGTATTGAGCTTCCCTGGATACAGCGTATTGAGCTTGTTTCCTTTGGTATTTGGTGAGTGCAGGCAAGGATACTCTGTATCTTCCTTGATGGATACGGCGTATTGGTAGTCAGAATCATTAATCTTTAAAATTTCTTTGTTTAAGCTTCAGAATGCGCGCCTTTTGCTAATATTCACCAAGTACTCCGTAATTACTACAATTCTCAAATATAAATGATTAAGTAACAATTCTTTGCAATACTTATACAAAATGGGTTAAATACATGGGATAAATGATGCTATAAAATAGACATTATTTGATGTCATCAGTCTAGCTGCTGCTCGTCCTGCTGGGTTGTGGAGGTGTTGGCATCGCCGCTCCTGCGCCTGGTGCGTCTCTGATAGGGCAACCACGAGCTACCTACGAGAGTGCTATCGAAGTCATGGTAGGTGCGACCGCTAGCATCCATAAGCTGAGTCATGCAACTGACCATCCAGGTAGCGAACTGATGTGTTTCAAAAGCTTTAAATTTATAAGACTGAAAATATCAAACAATTATATGGAAACACACGGGTAAAGTTTAACCCTCATTTGTAATATAGTATTGTAGGTAATTCAGGTCGTTCCACAAGAGATTGGCAATTCTAAGATAAAGTCGATAATATCACGAAAAAGGATTATCTTATAGATTGTCATGGTTTTAAAGATAATGGTTTAATTCAGTTAAAAGAGATGTTTGGTCAAGGAACAAGAAATATAATAGATAAACTTGAATAGAGGAATGATTCACGGATGTAGTTATAATCGATTTAAGAGTGTTTAGTTGCTTAAAAAGATTGTCTATTGTTCATAATGCAAAACCCTTTCGGCCTTTATTTTTAATTATGAAAATGCTTTAAGTGTAATCCGTGTTTGATGATGAGTACTATAAAAGCATTTGTTTGTCTTAAACCAAGTTCGTTAGACATGTGGTTTGGCGTTAAACCTTTTTGTACTTGGGTTAATTTTCGTTTCCTTAGCCAATTCTCACAAGGCTAAGGTCTAGTTGTCATAGACAAACAACTTGGAAATCACCATTTAATCCGGAGTCTTTCGACCTATATCCGTAATGAATGGTGATCAAACGAAGATTAAAGGATCCAAGTCCAAGAACATCAAGCTTATATTATTCATATCAAAAGTTCATTCAAATAGTCAAGATTGACCATTATATCCAAATACTTCCTAACCAAAACATGTATAAACTAACTCCATAATCATAATAACAACAGACATTTAACAAGTAGAATAGATCCAAAATTCATATTATAAAAAGATGGAAACATGTTTCTTTACCAAATTTCAAGAGCAAAAGATCCAATATAACAATTTCTTCTTAGAACAAAGATACAACTGATGTCTAGCACCTCTAACTTCTGAAATTATGAAACTTTGCTTGCTCTTCTATCCCGGAAAAGATGAAGATGAAGGTTTTACCCTTCAAATCTTCCTAAGAACTTACTCCAACTCTTGGAGAATGATTGAGTGTGTGTTATGAACTGATGATTGTTGTTGTGAATTGATATTTTTCCTCCAAATTCGTGCTTCTATTTATAGTGATGATTGGGCAATTCAAGAGTTGCATCATTGATGGCATTTTAGTAACTGACACAGAAAGTGCGCCGCACTTGGATAAAAGTGCGCCGCACATCCCTAATAAATGATTTGCATTAAACACGCTGACAAGTGCGCCGCACTTGACAATAAAACCGGCGCACTTGTGCCTTTAATATCAATAGTCCCTTTCTAGATCCTTCTTTTGACGATTATTAGTTGTAAATAACCAAATCTCTTGCACGTTAAGTCCTTCCTTCCACTTTTAGTCCTGAAACAATATTTACATAACAAACGACCAATTCTTGCAATATTTATTGCGTTAGCACATATATTTCTTGCATTTCTAAGGGATATTTTATGTATATTTGGAGCGTTATCAAATCCCCTCATACTTAGCTTATTGCTTGCCCTCAAGCAATCAAAGAGAAAGAATTTCATTTCATTAGATTTAGAAATCATAAGCACAGATAACGCGGCAAAGCAACTCATGAAATTTCAGATAAGTTTTATTTTTCACTCACGCTCAATTTAGTGAAATGGGTAATAAACGGAAGTCACTCAAACGCACAGTCATGAAATGTACAAATTAGCATAAGCTTGTACCAGAAACTAAACTCCACCAACATGGCGTAAGCACCGTACATTATCTTAAAAAGAGGTTACATATTAGTAAGTTTCGGGTTTGTTATGTTGAAAAGAGTTTATATTTAAATAATAATCCATCTTATCTGTTATTCCATCAAACTTCTTTGTTTAGGTGATATTCAGACATTTAGACTTCTTCTTTCTCTTTTTTTTGATCCATCTTGGAGGAACTTGCTTCCCCCATACTTATGATAAGAACACTTGCGCAATACTTTGAACGGATAAAATTTTATATGATTTAATTAAAAAGTGATTTCAACAAAGTAATTCATTTATATTTTCCATTTTAATAATACCTCTTAATCAAAAAAATGTTTATATCACGCAAGCGTGATCTTACTACGGTCTCGAAAAGATTTCAAGCACAAGTTCTAGAATTTACGAATCACCGGCACACTCATAATTTTTAACCAATACCACTGTTCCAGAAAAAGCGACAAAGACCATACATACATATCTGTAATGACGGAATATACATATATGACTGCAATCAAACCATAACTCGAACAGGCTAAAGGCATCAATTATCTTGGGTATCAAAGATGGATACCCGAAATCTTAAAGTCTAAGGGCGATCCTCACTTTTAATTGATGGCATAATATGCTAGTAACGTTATCTATCTCGAGTTAGATTGCTTATGATCGTGAAAAATTTAAATTTGTTATGGTTTTTAAATGTTTTCACTTTTGGTCACGTGTGTAAGCACTAGTCAAATTTATATATGTATAGTATAAATCCCGTGACAATTCTTCCCAATTACTTCTCAAACAAGAGAAATAAAAGGGTAAAATCTCACTTAAGAAAACACAATACGTATATTTTTAACCGGGAAGTATTTTCTTCTCGGGTCGTATCCCAACGAAGTCGTGAATTGAGATTCGGGAATAATTCGGATTCGAGTCAAGAATGGATAAAGGATTTTTGAATTTTGAATTACACTACGAATATAATAGCACAATTAAACTAAGAACAATTAAAGAATTAAAAACGTTTAACTAATACGAAATTTTAATACACGAAAATTAAAAACGTGAGCTAAAACTGAAATTTAAAATCTAAGGCACTACTTTTAACAAATTTTATACCTAAAAATCACAAATTTAAAAAGAAAATTTTAGGAAAAAGAATTAGAATTTTTTAACTATTTTTGAATTTTCTATGATTTTTTAAAGAAAAATGAATTACTAAAAATAAACTTTTTCTAAAAATTAACACTAAAATTCTATTTTTATTTTTCAAAAATACTAGAATGAAAAAGAAAATTTTAGGAAAAAGAATTAAATTTTTCCAACTATTTTTCTATTTTCTATGAATTTCTTAAGAAAAAGAAATTACCTAAAACCTATTTTAATTTCTAGAAAATACAAATTCAATTGGAAAAATAAAGAAAAATGGTTTTTAACTACTAAGAATGTGCAGAAAACTAATGATCTAAAAATGCCCAATTTTTATAAAGCAATTGAACCCTAATTTTACTAATTAAAACCTAAAACCTAATTTTATTAAAACTAATATAAAAAATATAAAAACTAATTCATTAAACTAAAAAAACAGGGTAGAAAATGTAAAGTATGAAAGTAAAGGGTAGGCAGGGTAATTAAAAGGAATTTACACTATAGTCAAAACAGACAACCTTAAACTATTGAAAAAGTACCAAACAGACCCTACGATTTAACTTATTTTTGGCTTATCTAAAAAATGAAAATTAGCAGAATCTTAAAACTACAAAGTTACTCTTGAGCTTTAATACTACAACTTTAACAAAAGCTCTTTGAACTTTTATCCACTTATTAAGCTAGAAATTAAGCTTTTTCATCTGCATTACAGAAACTAAGGCTTTCATTTGAAATTCCAACTTTTCTAAACTATGGCTTATATCTAGCTTATTACTCAATGAAAGTTAAAACCAAAAGAAGTTATAAGAAGCTTAAGATGTGTACTAGGAATAGCTAAAAAGAAATAAGCTAAAAGTAAACTAATTTAAGAAGAAATTAGCTATTAAAAAGTAAAGGTTCAGGATAAGCTGTCTAAACAGATTTAAGTACAAACTGAAATAGCTACTTAAGGCCTAGTTTTAAGCTATCAAATGATTTTCAAATTGAAAAAGCTGTGCTTATATTCAAAACCTTTACTACTAACTTCTAAAAATTGCTCTAATCTCAGATCTTGGAATCCATTTGAAGATTTAAAATTGCTAGTGAAAAAGCTATGAAGCTTATTTACTTCTATTTGCTACTGCTGTAATAGGTTTAGTAAAACTTCAAACTATGAATAAGAAACCTAAGATCTCATATGCTACTGAATTTAGAAACTAAAAGGAAATGAAAACAAGCACCAAAAGGATAAAAGCTGTTATCTACTATAGAATAAGTTGTAAATGAAATTGAAAGCTGAAAACTAAGGTTTGCTTAGAAAAACTTGCTAAACTAAAATCTAGCTTATGAAAACTATTGAAAATCAATCCTAGAGCTTATTCTCAGCTAACAAAAGTGGACTTAAAGCTTAAAGTGAGCTAATCATGTGTTTAGTATATAAGTCAAGCCTAATGCCAAACACCCCTTAAAATTTACAAACCTAGATTTAGACTACTTTAATCTTGAATGACCTAAAACAGATTAAGAACTAGGCTAATCAAACTGCATTAAGGAAAATAACACTGAAATTAAGCACTAGAGATATCTAAAATAAGCTGCAAGCAATTAAGCTATTTTATGAGTTATAAAACTGTCTAACACTTAAACTTGGTTAAAACTTGAAAACTAAGATTAAGAAACTAAGAGTAAACTAAGTAAGTATTAATAGAGCTAATAAAGCAGGAAATCACAAAATAAGCTACTTACAAGTTATGAAACAGTAGAATAAGCAGTATGACAAATTTTAAGAAAAGAGAAACTCACAAGAGGTCCTTAGCTCTTGTAATAATCCTAACTCTAACCTATCAATCCCCTAGGTCCAGCTGGAAGGAAATGAAACTTATTTAATCCCAAGCCCATCCATTTCTGGCTTATTACCAACAGTCAACAGCTTATATGAGCTTATGGATAGAATACTATGGAATTTGATGAAATAAAAGCTCAATTTAGCTTTTGAAAACTAAACTAAGTCAAACTTATGTAAAAAGAACTTCTAAAACAGAACTGAAAGCTTAAAAATAGAAACAAGCTTATTGAAGCTTGTTTGACTTTTCTTTGACTTTTTTTTAAAAGCTTTGACTTTTGTAAAATAAAGTGAGGAAAGCTTATAAAAGCTTGTAAGAGTAACTAGAAAAGCTTTAAAAAGCTTTTAGAACAGTAGTAAGAATATTGAAAGCTTAAAACTAAAAATGAGCTTGATATTAAAAGAGTAACAATTACAAAAGACTTAAATGGAAAATTACAACTGAAAATTAATTCTATTAACTAACTAACGAAAATGAGAACCTAATTGCCTATTTATAGAAGTTGAGGAATGCTTGAGGATAATGAAGGAATGATCTTGTCCGTTGGATGTGATGAGTGACGTGTCTGAACCAATCATTGCTTGCCAAGTGTGCAAAATGACGTGGAGTTGAATTCTAATTGGAGGAGAGGAGTTGGAAGAGACGGGAAAGTTGATTTAGGAAAATTGGGTTTGTTGGGCGTTTTAGGCGGGAAAAGAAGTTAGAAGGTTGTTAGGGAGAAATTAGGCCCGCGCTTTGTTTGAAAGTTTGGAGTATATGCACAAACAGTCCTTGTGTTTCTTCTCCACAAATGTAGTGTAATATAAGTTCTGGAATTTACATCTCTGGCCCTTGTAGTTGATAACTTTTATTTTCCTCTTTAAAAGCAACTTTTATCTTTTGCAAGATTAGTCCCTTGAACTTAGAAACTTCCAAATAAGCCCTTGTAATCTTGAAACTTGCCAATATTGCTCCTTTGACTTCAATTGGGTCTTCATTGACTTGACTTTCTTGACTTTGACCTCTTTTGACTT
>BQNB010058703.1:21221-28721 GCA_026074375.1 Tanacetum coccineum
TTTTTTTTTTTTTTTTTTTTTTTTTTTTTGATTGTTTTGTTTTTTTTGATTTTTTTTTGTTTTTGTGTTCTTTTTTTTTTTTTTTTTTTCTTTTTTTATGTTTGTTGTGTTTTTTTTTTTTGTTTAAGTTTTGTTTGTGTTTTGTTTTTTTTTTTTGTTTTTTTGTTTTATTTGGTGAATGATTTTTTTTTGTTGTTGTGTTTTTTTTTTTTTTGTTTTGTTTTTTTGGTTTTTGTGTTTGTTTTTTTTTTTTTTTTTTCTTTGTTTGATATTTTTTTTTTTTGTTTTTGTTTTTTGTGTTTTGGTTTGTTTTTTTGTTTTTTTTGTTTTTGATTTTGTTTTTTGTTTTTGGGTGTTTTTTTGTTTTTTGTTTGTTTTTTGTTGGTTTTTTGTTTTGTGTATTTTTTTGTGTTTTTGGTTTTTTGTTTTTGTTTTTGTTGAATTGGTGTTGTTGATTTTTTTTTTTTGGTTATTTTTTTTTTGTTTTTGTTGTCTTTGTTGATTGTTTTGTTTTTTTTTTTTTTGTTTTTTTATGTGTTTTTTTTTTTTTTTTTTTTTTTTTTTTTGATTTGGTTTTTGATTGTGGTTTGTGTTTTTTTTTGTGTTTGGGTTTTGTTTTTGGTTTTTTTTTTTTGTGTGTTTGTTTTGGGGTTTTGTGTTGTTTTTGTTTTTTTTTTGTTTTGTTGGTTTGTAGTTTTTTTTTGTTTTTTTTTTTGTTTGGTTTTTTGGTTTTTTTGTGTTTGTGGTCTTTTTTTTTGTTGTTTTGTTTTCTTGTGTTGGTTTGTTTTTTTTTTTTTTTGTTGGTTAGTTGATTTTTTGGTTTTTTGTTGTTTTTTGTGTTTTTTTTTGTTTTGTTTGTGTTTTTGTTTTTTAGTTTTTTTGAAATGTTTTTTTTTTTGTTTTTGTTTTTTTTTTGTTGTTTTTTTGGTGTTTTGTTTGTTTTTTTTTTTTGTGGTTTGTTTTTTTGGTTTATTTTTTGTTGTGTTTGATTTTTGTTTTTTTTGTGTTTTTTTTTTTTGTGTTGGTTTTTTTTTGTTTTTTGTTGTTTTGTTTGTTTGTTTTGTGTTTGTTTTTGTTTTTTTTTGTTTTTTGTAGTTTGTGGTTTTTGTTTTTTTTTTTGATGTTGATTTTTGTTTTGAGTTTGTTTGGTTTTTTGTTTTTTTTTGTGTTGTGTTTTTGGTTTTGGTTTTTTTTGGTTTTTGTGGTTTGATGTTTGTGTTTTTTTTTCTTGTGTTTGTTTGATTTGTGATTTTTTTTGAATTGGTTGTTTTTTTTTTTTTGTTTTTTTTTTTTTTTGTTGGATTTTGTTGTTTTTTTTTTTTGTTTTTGTTTGTTTTTTTTTTTTGTTTTTTTGGTGTTGGTTTGGTTTTGAATTTTTTTTTGTGTTTTTCTGTTTTTTTTTTGTTTTTTTGGTTTTTTTGTGTTTTTTTGATTTTTGTTGTTTTTTTTGTTTTTTTTTTTATTTTGTGTTTTTGTTTGTATTGTTTTTTTTGGTTTGTTTGGTTTTGGTTTTTTTTTTTTTTTTTGTTTTTGTTTTTTTGGTATGTTTTTTTGTTGTTTTTTGTTTTGTTTTGTTTGTTTTTTTTTTTTTTTTTTTTTTTTTTCTTTTTTTTGTTGGGTTTTTATTTTTGTGGTTTGTTTTTTTTTTTTGTGTTTTTTTTTTTTGGTTTTATTAATTTTTTTGAAATTTGTTTTTTTTTTTGGTTTTTGTTTTTTTTGTTGGTTTTTTGTTTGTTTTGATTGTGTTGTTTGTTTTTTTGTTTGTTTCTTTTTTGTTTGGTTTTTTGTTGTGTTTGTTTTTTTTTTTGGTTTTTTGGTGTTTTTTTTGTTTTTTTTGATTTTTTTTTTTTTGTTTTATGTCTTGTTGATTGATTTTTTTTTCTTGGTTTGTGTGTTTTTTTTTTGTTTGTTGTGTGTTTTGTTTTTTTTTTTGATTTTTATGTTTTTTTGGTTGTTTTGTTTGTTTTTTTTTGTGTTTTTTTTTTTTTTGTTTTTTTTGTTTTTGTTGTGTATGTTTTTTGGGTTTTTGTTTGGTTGTGTGTTGAGTTGTTTGTTTTTTGGTTTTTTTTGGTTGATTATTTGTTTGTGTTTTTTCTGCTGTTGTTTGTTGTCTTTTTTTTGGTTGTTTGTGTTTTTTCGTTGTTTTGTCTGTTGTTTTTGTTTTTGTTTCGAGTGTGTTTGGGATTGATTTTTTGGTATTTTTTGTGTGTTTTTTGTTGTTTTTTTTTTTTTTCTTGTGTTGTTTTGTTTTTGTGGTTTTGTTTTTGTTTTTGTTTGTTTTGTGATTTTTTTGATTGTGGTTTTTTGGTTTTGTTTGGTTTTTTTTTTGTGATAATTTGTTTTTTGTTTTTTTTTGATTGTTTTTTGGTTTTTTGTTTTGGTTGTGTGTGTTTGTTGTGTTTTTTTGATTTTGTTTTTTTGATTGTGATTTTTTTTTGTGATTTAGTTTTTTGTTTGTTTTTTTTTTTTTTTTGTTGTTGTTTGGTTTTTTTGTTTTTTTTGTTGGATGATGTTTTTTGTTGTTTTGTTTGATTTTGTTTTTGTTTTTTTTTGGTTGTGTTGTTTTTTTTTTGTGGTTTTGGAATGATTTGTTTTTTTGTTTGTTTTTTTTTTTGTGTTGGTGTGGTGTGTTAGTTGTTTTTGTTATTTTTTTTTCTTTGTTTTTTTTTTTGTTTTTTTGGAATGTGGGTTTTTTGTGTTTTTTTTTGTTTTTGTTTTTTTTTTGATTTTGTGTCTGGTTTTTGTGTGTTTGTATTGCTTGTTTTGTGTGTGTTTTTTGTTATTTTGTTTGTTTGGTGTTTTTGGGTGGGTGGTTGGGGGGGGTGGGGGGTTTGGTGTTTGTGTTGTGTGTTGTGTGATTTTTTTGGGTTTGTGTGTGGTTGAATTTTGGTTGTGGTGTGTTGGTGTTGTTGTTGTGGTTTTGTTGGGGTGTGGTGGTTAGGGTTGTGGGGTTGGGGTTTGTGTTTGGTTTGTTGTTTTTTGTTTTGTTTGGGGTGTGGGTTGGGTGGGTGGTTTGTTGTTGTGTTTTGTGTTTTGTAAGGTTGGGGTTTTGTGTGGTGTGTGTGTTTTTTGTGTGTTTTGTGGGTTTTCATTGTTGATTTTGGATGTTTTTTGTGGTGTGGGTTGTTGTTGTTTGGTGATTTTGTGGGTTGGTGCGTGTGTGTTGGGGTGGTTGTGGGGGGGGGTTTGTGTTGGGGTGGGTGGGGGGGGGTGTTGAGGGTGGGTTGGGTGGTGGGTGGGTGGGGGGGGGGGGGGGGTGTGGGTTGGGGTGTGTGGGGTGTTGGGTGGGGGGTGGGTGGTTGTGGGTGGGGGGGGGGGGGGGGTGTGTGGGTGGGTAGGGGGGTGTGGTGGGGGGGTGGGGATCGGGCGTGGGGGTGGGTGTGTGGTGGGGGTGGGGGGTTGGGGGGGGTGTGGTGGAGTGGGGGGTGTTGGGGGGTGTTGGGTGTGGGTGTGTGTGGTGGGGGGTGGGGGGGTGGTGGGTGGGGGGGGTGGTTGTTGGAGGGGGGTGTTTGAGTGGTGGGGGGTTGGGCTATTTTGGTGTGTGTATGGTGTTGTGGTTTGTGTTGGGTTGGTGTTGGTGTTTGGGTGTGTGGTGTGGTTTCTGTGTTGTGTTGTTGTGTGTTTGTTTGTTTTGGTTGTTGTGTGTTTTTTGTTGTGGTGGTGTTTTTTTTGTTGGTTTGGTGGTGTTTGTTTGGGTGTGTGGTTGTTTGTCTTTGTTTGTTTTTTTGTTGGTTTTTTTTTGTGTTTTGTTTTTTTTGTTTTTTTTTGTTTTTGTTGTTTTTTGGTTGGTGTTTTTTTTTTTGCTTTTTTTTTGTTTTGTGTTTTTGTTTGTTTTTGGTTGTAGTGTGGTTTTTTGTGGTTGATTTTTTTGTTTGTGTTTTGTATTTTTTTTTTTTTGTTTTGGGTGTTGATATTTGGGTTGGTTTTGTTTTTTTTAGGTTGTGTGTTGTTGGTGGGTTGTTTGGTGGGTATTTTTGTTTGTGTGGTGTGGGGTGTTTTTTGATTTTTTTTGTGTTTGTGGTTGTTTTTTTGTTTTTTTTTTTGTTGTTTTTGTGTTGTGTGATGTGTGGTTTTTTGGTTTGTTTGGTTTTTGTTTTTGGTTTTTTGTATTTTTTTGGTGGAGGTTTTGGTTGTGTGTTGTTTTTTTTTGTGGTTTTTGGTTGTTCGGGTGGGGTTTTGTTTGGTGGTGGTGGGGTTTTGTAGTGGTTGTGTTTTTGTTTTGTGGTTGTGTTGTGTTTGGATTGTGTTGTTGTTTTTGGTGTTGTTGTTGTGTTTTCTGTTTGGTGTTGTGGTTGTTTGGGTTTGTGGGTTTTTGGGTTTTTGGTGGTTGTGGGGTTTGGGTTGTTTTTGTTTGGGGTTGGTGTAGGATTGGGGTGGGGGGTGTTTTTGTTTGTTGTGTTTTTGTGGGTGTTGGTTGGGTGGTGGGGGGGGGGGAGGGGGGGGTTTGGGGTTTGGGGGGGGGTGTGGGGGGGGGGGGGTTGGGGTGGGGGGTGGGGGGTGGGTTGGGGGGGTGGTGGGGTTGGTGTGGAGGGGGTGGGTGGGGGTGGGTGTGTGGTTGTGTTGTGGTTGTTGGGTGTGTCTTTTGTGTGATGTGTTTTTGTTTGTTTTTGTTGTTTTTTTTGTGGTTTTTTTTTTTGGTTTGGGGGTTTTGGTTTTTTGATAAAAAGTTGTTGTTGTTTTGTTTGTGAATTTTTGTTGTTGTTTGTTTGTTTTTTTGTTTTTTTTTTTTTTTTTTTTTTTTTGTTTGTGTGAGTTTTTGTTTTTTTGTTTTTTTTTTTTTTTTTTTTGTTGTTTTGTTGGTTTGTTTTTTTTTGGTTGTGTTTTGTTTGGGGTTTTTTGTTTTTTTGTTGTTTTTTTTGGTTTTTTTTGAAATTTTTGATTTGTGTTGTGTGGGTGTTGTGATTGATTTTTTTTTTTTTTGTTTGTTTTTGTTTTTTTTTTTTTTTTTTTTTTTTTTTTGGTTTGTTGATTTTGTTATGTTGTTTGATTTTTTGATTTGGTTTTTTTTTTTTTGTAATATTATTTTAATTAATGTTAAGTAATTATTTGGTTTTTATTTTTTTATTAATAAATAATATAACATAAAAATATTATATAAATAAAAATAAATAATAAATAAAAAAAATAATTAAAAAAAAAAAAAAAAAAAAAAATAAAAATAAAAAAAAAAAAAACAATAAAAAAAACCTACCCTCACCCCAACCAATACCCAAAATCAAAAAAAAAAATTAATCTAGCAAAAAAATAAACTTGAGTTCCTCCTGCCATTATATATTTAATTTTATAAATTTTATTTAATAATTTTTTTTGGATGATTTTTTTTTTTTTTTTGTTTTGTTTGTTTTTGGTGTTTTGTTTTTTTTGTTTTTTTTGTTGTGTTTGTTGTATTTTTTTTTTTTTTTGTTGATTTTGGTAGGTGTTTTTGTTTTGATTTTTTTGTTTTTTTTTTTTTTGTGGTTTTTTTGTTTTTTTTTTTTTTGTTGTTTTGTTTTTATGTTGTTTGTTTTTTTTTTTTTTGTTTTTTTTTCTTGATTTTTTTTGTTTTTTTTTTTAGGTTTTTTTGAATTTGTTTTTGTTTTTTTTTTTGTTTTGTTTTTTTTTTTTTTGTTGATTGTTTTTTTTTGTGTTGTTTTTGTTTTTTGTGTTTTTTTGATGTTTTTTTTGTTTGATGTTTTTTGTGTTTTTTGTGAATTGTTTTTTGGTTGTTTTTTTTTGTTTGTGTTTTATTTTGTTTTTTTTTGTGGTGTTTGTTTTGTGAGTTGTTTTTTTTTTTTTTTTTTGTTTTGTTGTTTTTTGTTTTTTTTTTTTTTGTTTTTTTGGTTTTTTTTTGTTTTTTTGTGGCTGTTTTTTTTTTTTTGTGTTTTGGTGTTTGTGTTTTTTGTTTGGTTGTTTGTTTGTGTTTGTTTTTTTTTTTTTGATTTTTGTTTTTTTTTGTTTTTTTGTTTTTTTTTGATTTTTTTTTTTGTTGTTTTGGTTTTTTTTTGTTTTTTTTTTTTTGTTTTTTTTTTTGTTTTTTTTTTTTTTTTTTTTTTTTTGAGTTGTTGTTTTTTGTTTTTTGGTTGTTGTTTGTGTTTTTTGTTTGTGTTGGTCTTTTTTTTTGGATGTTTTGTGATTTGTGTTTTTTTGTTTTTGTTTGTTGTTTTTTTTGTTTTTTTGTGATTTTTTGTTGAGTTTTTTTTTGTTTTACTGAATTGTTTGTTTTTGTTTTTGTTTTTGATTTTTTTTTGATTGTTTTTTTGATGTTTTTTTTTTTTGTTTTTTTGTTTTTTTTTTTTGTTTGTTTTTTTTTTTTTTTTTTTTTGTTTTTTTTTGTGTTTGGATTTTTTTTTGTTTTGTGATTTTTTTTATTTTGTTTTTTTTGTTTTGTTTTTTTTTTGTTTTGTTTTTTTGTTTTTTGTTTGATTTGTTTTTTTTTGATTGATTTTTTTTTTTTTTTTTTTGTTTCTTTGTTTTTTTTTTGTTTGTTGTTTTGTTTGTTTTTTTTTTTTTTGTTTGGTGTTTTTTTGTTGTTTGGTTTGTTTTTTTGTGTATTTTTTTGTTTGATTTTTTTTTTTGTGTGGTTTTTTTTTTTTGTTTGTTTTTTTTTTTTTTTTTTTTTTGTTGTGGTTTTTGGTTTTTTTTTGTTTGGATTTTTTTGTTGTGCTTGTGTTTGTGTTTTTTTTTTTTTGATTTTTTTTTTGTTTTTTTTTTTTTTTTTTTTGTTTTTTGAATTCTTTTGTTTTTTTTTTGTTTTTTTTGTTTGTTTGTTTTTTTTTTTTGTGCGTTGTGTGTTGTTTTGTGTTCTTTTTTTTGTTGATTGTTTTTTTTGTGTGTGTTTGATTTTTGTTTTTTTTTTTTTGATTTTTGATTTGTGTTTTTTTTTTTTTTGTGTTTGGTTTTTTTTTTGTTGGTTTTTTTGTTGGTTTTGTTTGGATTTTTGTGGTTTTGTTTTTGTTTTGTTTTTTTTTTTTGTTTTTGTGTTTTGTTTTTGTGTTTTTTTTTTTTGATTGAAGGTTTTGTGTTTTGTTTTATTTCTTTTTTTTTGTTTTTTTTTTGGTTTTTTTTGTTGTTTTGGATTTTTTTTTTTTTTGATTTTTTTGGTTTTTTTGATTTGTTGATTTTGTTGATGATTGTGGTGGTTTGTTTGTTTTTTTGGTTGTTTTTTTGTTTTTTTGAATTTTGATTGTTTTGTTTTCTTTTTTGGTTTTTTTTTGTTTTTGGTTGTGTTTTTTGATTTGTTTTTTTTTTTTGTCTTTGTTTTGTTTTTTTTTTTTTTTTTTTTTTTTGTGTTTTGTTTTTTTTTTTTTTTGTTTTTTTTTTTTTTTTGGTTTGGGGATGACTTTTTTGTGATGTTTTTTTTTTTTTGATTGTGGTTTTTTTTTGTTTTATTTTTTTTTTTTTTTTGGTTTGTTTTTTGTTGGTTGTTTGTCTTTGTTCTTTTTTTTGGTTGTTTTTTGATTGGTTTTTTTTTTTGTGGTGTTTGTTTTTTTTGTTTTGAGATTGGTTTTTTATTATGTTGTG
>BQNB010058704.1:0-31938 GCA_026074375.1 Tanacetum coccineum
TTGACGTTTTAAGCAATGTTTTCAGGAGGTCAATAGGCACGAGGTGCCAAGGATGCATTGGGTTATGTTTTGGATTGCACACTTAAAGACTTTTATGTCATATTTTGGGAAATGTATTTTTGTCTTTTGTAATATTAAATAAGGAACAAGTAAAGCTTTATGCTTTTGTATTATGTCTTATAATTAAATCCAATGTATCAGTTTAAACGACTTTTTGTGTCGTTCTTATATATATCTTGTGCTGTTGATCTTGAAGTAACACGCCCCGGATCCTTATTCCGCTGCGACCTATTTTGGGGGTGTTACAATTAGGGAAATAATGTAAATTTGATTGATTGATTGATGTAGGGGAGTGCTAGTAGTTTAAGAAGACATGTTGCAGCATCACTGATGCAACATCACCGGACAGTTCAAAGGAATCATGACGCCGTGTGATCTGTCTCACCTGCAAGTTATGGTAGTAGTTCCATGGAGGTATAAAATCATCTTCCTCCCTTCGTTGCTAGAATGAAATTGTGCCGATCTTTTTTTGGTCATTTTTAGAATCCATAATGGTTGCAGAATAGTATGAATTAACATGAAAAACATAAATGATGTTAAATCACATAGACTGCTAAGCGAACAACATAAAACTTATGTTCAAAATAAAAATAAAATCCAGTTTATTTTGAGCTTAAATTTAGCTGGTATGACAGTTGCTCTCATAGGTATAGCAGTATATCTTTGACCGTGTTCACTCTTGTTTTATCCTACCACATAATGTTTCGATATTAATTGACCTTTCATTCTTATAATCTACAAGTGTCATAGATTTAATATGGATTTCGAATAGAACTGCTGTCTTCCTCTGATATATATAAATCCGTGACAATTATGGATCCATACCATAGTTACCAAATGTTTGACTTTCTATGGTCAACAGGGTAAGAATCTACAATTGTCAGATTTGTATAGATCTTAATGCAGACCAGTAGACATCGTAAATTTATACAAACTACACAGCTGCAATGAAAGATACATGTTCAAAACAAAATTACAATCTACCTTATGTAGATTGTAAAACTTGTCGGTTTGACTGTAGATTAATTTCTTGATAGGTAGCACATAATCCTGCTATTACTCCAACAAGTTCTATAGAATTCAGAGGAGCAAACGGTGAGATAAGCTATAGTCTCAAAACATCTACAGAGCTTCTCAAAGTTTTGAATAGAATTTGGAGCCTTGAAGAGCAACATGCAGCCAATATAAACCTCATTAGAGCTTTAAAACGTGAACTAGACATGTCTCGAGCCAAGATTAAAGAGCTTGCCCGTAACTGGCAATCTGATCGGCATGAGATGGAACACTTGATGAAGCAGATAACCAGAGATTAACAAGGTCATGCCAATGCTGCCATACAATCTGTGAGAGACGAGCTTAAGGATGAGAGGAAGTTAAGGAAACGGCTAGAGACACTTCATAGAAAACTAGCCCGTGAACTTTATGAGACGAAAACCTCCATCACGACTGCTTTAGAAGACTTGGAAAAAGAGAGGAAATGAAGGGTTCTGTTGGAAGATCTCTGTGATGAGTTTGCTTGGGAGATTAAGAACTATGAACAAGAAATGCATTCTTTAGAACATATAAATCCTGATAAAGGTAATGGTTCGAATAACAAAGTTGCTCGAGATGGAATGATCCTTCATATATCAGAATCTTGGCTTAATGAATGAAACTGATTATAAATAGCTTTTGATTTTATTCTGTATTGATTGAGCTGCAATAAAACTGATTATCTGAGAGTAAGGTAAAGGTTACCGTCATTTAACCTAAATAAAAAATACTTATACTCTCTTATCCTCACACTGGACCACATGCAGAAAATGATCGAGAGTAATGCCCCTTTTGCTAGAAAGTTTCATCGAGACGATCTTGTACTTGATAAGATTGATTCTAAGCTTCTTTTCTGGGGCCCGGAAAGGATCGTTCCTGGAGGGTGGTGCATTGGAAGCCATGAGAATGGTTCAGACCCGTGCTCTGTAGTGGAAAATATTACAATGCTCAAACCTACTTCGGGTGCGGGAAGGCTCGGGAATTTAATCAGTTCTTTTTAGTCAGGTGAGAGTTTTAGACCAAAGCAATGCAAATAGGAAGAATTGGTAAATATGGATGGCTTATGGTTTTGTAATTATGTCAAATTATTATAGTGGGAGCTGGGAAAGGTCTATTTACAGAAATATTGAAGCTAATTGAAATTTGATAGGAAAAATGATATGATATCACTGCTTCTGCATGATGCAGATGCGGATTTTTATTTTCCAACTTTACAGGACCAAAGTTTGTGTGCATTATTTGTGACATTCCCATAAAGCCTTGTCATGCCTCGCAACACTGTGAGCCATTTAGGCTGGCGGTTTGAGTTAGTTCCTAATTATTTTTAACTAATTTGGGATGGCCTTTCTTAACTTCAGCCAACATTTTGTACTTCAGTTAAAAAAATTTATCAGTGGTGAACTGTTTTTCGATGATGATTTTGCAAAAAAGGATTGAAGATGTACTGTAATAATTTTGTGCCTTGGCGGAAATCGCAACCCTATTCATACATTCTACCAACCATCCAAGCTCCAGGATCCATAATAAGTATCCTCAAAGAGGAAATGAGAGCAAAACTTGGTAAATTTTAAGTGCTCTTTATAGGGAATTACTTTTAATAACCTATACAAAATAAAGTAAATTACTTTTTATTGTTGATGCAGTGGTTGTTGCAGCATACCATTTAGTTGCTGGCCATGTTTCTAAAGGCACACCCTTTACTTGCTTTAAGAACTGTATACACGTCCTTAGCTTTTTGATAAATATATAAGGTAAACCAAATATGACTTGTGATTTAGTTTTCAATTGGACAATTATATAGGTGAACGAACTCAGTAAGCATATTTACAAGTACTATGATCTCAGTTTTAGTTTTGAATTGGGCAATTGGTCACATAGGGTATCTGTAAGCATATTTATAAGTATTATGATCTCAGTTCCAAATATGACATTATATTTAGTTTTCAATTGGACAATTGGACATCTAATAATCTTCTTCTGAATTCTAATTTGTAGCGTCAAAGTCAAATGTTTGCTTCTAATAATATGCAGCTACCGACACAATTAGTTTTAAGTGTTGTCATGGATGTTGTTTCAGAGGGTCCAAGTCAAACTTATTTTTCTTATCACATGCAGTTTCAACAGCATGACCTGAACTCTATGCGTAATGATCAAAGTGGGAGGTACCCGACACCTGCCAGACATATATCAATAATTCCAACGGCCTCCATTGGAACAGTCATTGGTGATAGACAGCAACAATTCTATAATTATCACACAGATCAGCATCAAACAGTATGTATGATGTTAGGTCTACTGTCTCTGAACATATGGGCTCACAGGTAAAAGTTGGCAAAGTCACTAATTTGGGTACAAGTAATTCTTTGGTACGGGTTCAAATGTGCAAGCCAGGTTGGGTTGGCATTTGTCAAGAAAAAATGCTATATTTTTGTCAATAATCAGTGTCAAATATGATGATATTTTAGTATTATAATTATATTGTAGAGGTTTTTAAAAAATGGTTCAAGTTAAAAACGATCACAAAGTCTAAAAAAGATAACAAAGTCTAAAAAAATTCACGTATTCTTCTGGCATATTCATTTTGTTGTGTTCTGTTTGTTTATTGACTAATTGTGTATTTCAGTATTCTTCAATAGTTGACTAAACTAGTTTGTGTTCCTTTCTCCTTGTTTTTCATGGATTAAAAAACAATACTGACTTAACATTCAATAGAATCACACATTGATTTCATCGATATTCTTAGACTATCGTCTATGGCATGAATATTGGTTACTTAGACAAGGTAAAAGACAATATATGCATCCACTAAATTATCTTTAAGGTCTTCCTTGACTTTTCCTGTGTTGTCTAAAATTTGAATGTGAATAATTACTTATGTCTACATTTACCGAAATTAATCATAATTTCAGGGTAATGGGAGGCATATCTAATCATTTTGGTCCTGTACACTATATTGCATGGGTGTCCCCATTTGAGTTCGGGTTTCTGAAAAAGCCGCGACAGCCACTCTCGATCATTGATAATGTGGTCAATGGGTTCTTTGGTATTGCTATCGTTCTTACCTTCTTCTTAGCTTACCTTGATAGAAGTACTTACCTTCTTGTGGATAACCGAAAGAAGATTGCTTAGAGGTATGCAAGCACTTGGTTGGTGTTTGATGTCATTTCCACTATTCCATCTGAACTCATTCGAAAGATATTTAGTGGTACTTTTCAAAGCTATGGCTTATTTAACATGCTTAGACTCTAGCGTTTGCGCAGAGTTACTTCTGTGTTTTCCTTAGCTTAATACCATCTTATTTTATGTTTCAATCTTTTTGCTCTTGGATCAGATTGGAGAAAGATAGGAACTTTAACTACTTTTAGGTTTGATGCGCCAAGCTTATTGCTGTAAGTATTTCTCTTCTGGGCTAGTTACTTTAGAATAGTAATATCTCGTTCATAAGGAAACTATGCATAAAGGATCTTAAGCCCACGCCAGTTACTTTTGGAGACAAATTGTGCTCCAATTATTGTGATTGGTCTAATATTATGTCTTTTATCTGTATATGTTACACTTTTTGCTGTACATAGTGTTGGGTGCTTCTACTATTATCTTGCTGCTCATTATCCTAATCCATGCAAGACGTGGACAGGGTATGGCAATGAAGACTTTAAACAGGAGAGTTTGTGGATCCGTTATGTAACATCCATGTAATGGTCAATTACAACTCTTACTACTGTGGGATATGGTGACTTGCATGCTTAAAATAGAAGGGAAATGATACTCGTCATATGCTACATGCTTTTCAATCTCGGAATGACTTGATAGGAAATATGACACATTTGGTTGTCCACGTAACCAACAAAACCAGACAATTTGTAAGTACATTCATATATGAAATATTTACAAGTATCATTTTATGATTTTAAATTTGCTCAAAGGGTTGTTTTGTTAATAGAGAGATACCATTCAAGTTGCCTCAAGTTTTGCCCAAAGAAATCAGTTGTCAGCCGGTTTGCAAGATCAGATGCTTGTACACTTATGCTTGAAGTTCAGAACTGATTCAGAGCATCTTCAGCAAAAAAGCCATTTGGTCAAGCATATCTTAATTTTCTTTTTTACTCGCTTCTAGACAAGGCCTACTTGTTTCATGGTGTGTCTAATGACTTGCTTTTTCAGCTGGTATGTTTCATTACTTATCAACTAAGTATATTTACTGGATTCAATATTCTGTCTTTTAACTTATAACTGGCACTGATATATCTGAAGGTATAAAAAATGAAAGCTGAATATTTACCTCCAAAGGAAGATGTCATTTTGCAGAATGAAGCACCAACGGACTTCTCTGTTCTTGTTACAGGAGCAGTAGTGAGTATTAAATTTCATTATCCGTAATATTACTTATTTCTATTTTAGACACTCTTATTAAACATTGTTTGATGTTAATTACTTGATCAGGATCTTGTGGTTACGTGAAACGGAGATGAACATGTAAGATTTCAGTCCACTATAATGATGATATTAAGTAAACGTTTCTTAAGATGGAATGACTTATTAAAAAAATGTTATAATGTCTGCAGACTATTGGAGAAGCTAAAACCGGTGAGCTTTGTGGTGAAATTGGGGTTCTTTGTTACAGACCACAATTATTTACAGTTCGTACCAAGCGACTAAGTTAGTTACTTCCATTGAACCGTACCACATTTTTGAACATCATTCAGGCCAATGTTGGTGATGGGACCGTTATCATGAACAGTCTACTCCAGGTTTGTACGTATGTTAATCACTTTGCATAGAAATAGCGCCAAAAATTAAACTAAGAATGCTTTTTTTTGCTTGATGGAACAACATTTGAAGGATATAAATGATCCACTTATGAAAGGAGTTCTAATGGAGATAGAGAACATGCTGGCTCGGGGTAGGTTGGACTTGCCACTTAGCTTATGCTTTGCTACGCTCAGGGGAGACGATCTTTTACTGCAAAAACTGTTAAAACGGTGTCTTGATGCTAATAGATCTGACAACAATGGACGAACAGCCTTGGTTTGTTGACTTATTAAATCTTTTTACTGTCAACTTACGCAGACCTATTATCCAACTGTTATCTTTTTGTTTTTATGCAATTTGCAGCACATAGCACATCAAAAGGAAACACTAACTGTGTACTCTTGATTCTTGATTTTGGAGTTGATCCTAATAAGTTTTTTTATTTAGTTTTAAAAAAAGGCATATAAAATCATTCCTATATGTTATTTCGTAAAGTTTGTCATTTATTTACTTCACACTCAAAGCGAATCTTTATTTTCAAACTCAATCGCTTTTAGATCTTCTTTGACTTGCGCAACCAATTAACCGACACTCCATAATATACCAGTGTTTTGCATTATATCATTGCATGCCTCTTGCCATTATTACTGTTTGACATTTTTTATAATCTTAGTGTCATTTTTTATGATCTTAATGTCATTTTTTAATTTGCATCATGAAAAATAAGGCTCGGATCAGATGGGTAGTTTTGTGCAGACTGAAGCGGGTCAGGTTAAATATGAATACAAAAACTATCTTGTTACAATTACTCATCAGGTCGAAATGGGTAATGCAGATTTACTCGGGTCGCGTCACAAATGATTACCAAAACTATCTTGTTACAATGATTAAATATTTGTAAAGCAAATGATTTTTAGAGCTAGGAATATGGGATGGTAAGTAACCCGTCAAAGCAGTTTCAGGCCATTTAACCCATTAGGAAAAATTTAGCCCAAACCCCCCGAATATTATAAATGGATCGAACTTGACAACTCTATACTTATTCCCAACACAGTTTGTTTACGGATAATAATAGGTGCCATTGAGTGGTTTATCTTGTTCCATATACTGTAAGAAATTGTCAATCTGCAATTGGATCTGGAATTTTCCATACTTTTTTATTGCTACATAACCTCTAAACCTGATAAACACGTAACTCTTTGTATTGCATTGCATTCAGTAACGTATAAACCATGAAGTGAAATTGAAATATGCAATTGATAACTGTAAAATAAGCAGATGATTCCTTCTCTGTAACAACAATATCCTGATCAGATTATTCATTTTCACATGCAGCAATCTCCCGAGATGTTATCATTTATGTTAATTTTAACTTTATGCATCAAATATTCTGATTATTATCCTTAATGTTTTGCTTGTAATCTGGGGACCGGTAAGGGGACCTCTTTGCTTGAGATAGTTTATCTTGTTCCATATAATGTGAATAACAAATTGTCAATTTGCAATTGGATATGGAATTTGCCATACGTTTTTGTTGCTTCCAAACCTCTAAACCTGAGAAACACGTAACTCTTTGTATTGCATTGCATTAAGTAATGTAGAAACCATGAAGTGAACTTGAAATATGCAAATTGAAAACTATGAAATAACCAGATGATTCCTTCTATGTAACAACAATATCCTGATCAGATTATTCATTTTCACATGCAGTAAACTCCCAAGATGTTATCGTTTATGTTAATTTTAACGTTATCCCGCAAATATGCTGATTATTATCCTTAATGTTTTGCTTGTAATATGGGACCGGTAAGGGGACCTCTGTGCTTGAAATGGTTACTGCATTTAAGAAAGCGCCAGGAAAGGTACTTTCCATGCTTAACTATCTCTATCACATCATATTGTATTTACCAGCAACTGACTAATTTCAGAAAATTCCCGTTAAGTTCTGTCCAAGAAGGTCACCAAACTTGATGCAATCTTGATACCAACTGTGTAATAGATCTCCTATCAGTGGCCATTTGGGAACTCCATGTGTACAGCTTCCTTTCCTGAATTGCACCCAAAAATTGTCTTCTTGCTTTCGCTGTAAGGTTTAGTCATGCCCACTACTCAAATCCAAAGCCTGAAAAACACCATAAAGCACAATCCTTTTAAATATTTACCTAAAAATATACTTCAATTAGTAATTCATAACTCAAGGATAAATAAAAAACACTTCATGGTCAAAAAAGACTTGTTGTCCATTTTGAAACTCCAATACAACCAAAAACACATAATTTCCACAAATGAGAAGGAAATATTATATAGATATAAACTAATGCTTGAAATATAAAAAATATAAGTATAAAATAAGTATTGTATAAGAAAAATGAGTTTTTTTAATAAAATCACCTACAGGAGGTTTAATACTTAAAAAAAACACTATATTGATTAACAAATACTTTAACTATATACTCATTTTGATATTTCATGGAAAATGGATTGAGCAACATAATTCATAGATAGCCATATTTAGTTAGCTAGCTAATGATATAACTTAATTATTTATCCTCAAAAATTTTTGGAGTTGAAAAAAAGAGGTGACCTTTCCCTGGATGATAAGCCAACAGTCTTTGGTTTTGTTGTGTTGAGAAACTTGATTAAAAACAAATGTCTTGTTACCAGCTGCTGCTGCCATTTGATGATATCTGTTATCTAGCTATTGCTGAATGATGATCGATCATGCATAAACAAAATAAAAACACATAAACATTCGATTTTAATGGACAAAAAAGAAAGGAAAATGATACATCTATCTTGTTCTGATTACCAGGCGGAGATTTTGAGAAGAAAATCAAAATATAAAACGGATGATGGATGTTTGGTATGGTAGGAGTAGTATTTTCCTTGACTTAGATATAATGGATATAATGGATACAACCTAGAATTACTGTTTGACCCACAATGCACATTAATTACAACTTGGAACTTCCAGTAACCATTCGCAATTTCAATACGGGTTTTTATTTTTATATAGCTTGGGGCGCGTTTGGTACAACCCACTACAATGAACCACCACCAGCCTCTATTGTCGCCTTTTATTTTCTTTTATCACCTTAATCAATTTCAGGACCGGGGTACTAAAATGTTGATAGTACATTGATTGCATAGCAGTGAAGCCTTCCTAACAGAGTCATGTAATGCCATATCAAATGAGTTGTTTTTGTTATCATTAACATCTGGATGGCCTACTTAAAATGAGTGTTCCGTCGATAAATCTAACACATGTCTAACCTTTCCAAAAATAACAACTATTTTAACATCGAAACTAAGACCATAGTGTGTGGCTTTTATTGCAAGAAGGATCAATTATGAAAGGAAAAAATGATGCATTAATTTTCTGTCCCTTTTGAACTCGCACACATTTTGTCCGAATTAATTTCAACTTTTAGGTGTTTTTAAAGCATGCTTTTCGTCCCTTTTGGAGAGTCGATTAAATACATATGGGAAGCAAACCATGTCCCAAACGGGTGAATTTTTTGCCTCGCGGCTCAATGTTTTTTTCTATAGGGAATTAAGTCCTTAGCAACATGAGATATAAGTAGGTGTCACCCTCTTATTAAACCTGCTACGAGTTGATTTTGAGTTGATCGCACATAATGAAAAAATACCTAAAGAGTATTTATTACCTGCTGCAACCAAGGAATTATTGAGGTCATGAACTGCTGTTGAGACAAGAATGAAGCAAAAGTGCTAAGAATATCATTAGCACTTCTATTCGATAAACTTTCCAGGACGGGCCCAGTTTTATCAAGATTATCAACTAATACCATTTCATCTCCCGAATTCTAGGTTCAGCATTACACATAGTCCATCACCTTGTTTCTAAATACCAATTTTATTATCTTGCACTGGGTTATTTCCACTTATAAGCTTCTATGCTGAAGATAGCACAAGAAGTGGGACCCAACCCACCACATACATTTCATATTCACAATCACTTTGCATATGCTTTACATGATTTCTACTTATTTTTACCACGAGGTTAGCACCACTCAGTTTGCTTCTAGAAAATGTGAAATCTTCCCATGAATTGGATATTCTAACGGGCTGCAATGGAGATTGCCTAGTGCGTATATCCACAGAGGATCTTGGGGTGCATGTTGAGAGTCTAAGGGAAACCATATAGTACTAAATTTATCACCCTCAATCCTACATTAAAGCAATTAAATCCACCCACATACCCATTACCTAGATCATATCCATAACCGAAATAATCAAGGGACGAAGATACAACGCTATTACCAACAAACTAAATCCAAACGCCCATTTACCCATAGATACGTACTAAGAAAACAACTGGAACCAAACACGGAAACACCCCACTCAATAAAGCCACAGAACCTATAAAAACCTTACAGAAGTGTTTGGATAATATAAATGAGCTTTAGCTACAATAAACTAATTTTCAAGGCGTTTCGATACACTTATGCGCAACAGCTTTTACATCCTCAAATAGCCGTTAAGCCATCAAAATAAGCATACTCACATTTGCATCTCACATAACTAACATTAATATTAGATAATGTACGAATGATAGTTACCTGAGTCAAATTCCCTCTTTCATGGAGTCTTTGGCACAGTCCGCACTGGTAATCTATAATGGCAATTTATTCCTAACAGAATACCATAAAGACAAAAACTAAGAACATTGGATTCACTTGCTTGTTGGTCACTTGCTTTTTAGGCCTTGCAAAACATAACAGAAATCACAAACAAAATATAGTTAGGAACCTACCAGTCAAAACAGTAGCTTTTACATAATCCTTGCTAACAGCTCCTGAAAAGTTGTCCTTCAATCCAGCAAGAACTTATCAAATAAAAACCCCAAATCAAAACTCACGATTAACTAATCAAAACAAAAAATTTAAGTAAAAGCGAATTGACTTCAATATTCACAAAGCAAAATCCATTAAAGACATGGTATAAAATTTCCAATCCATTAAATAATTAATGATTGGATACAAACCTTGAAATCTACTTTCAATTGATAATTAAGAGGTGGGGAACATTTGACTCAATAAACACAAACATAACCTATTACTTTGTTTTCCCACGAAGCTATCCGATGCATCACAGAAGGCCATTTGTTCACGGTGGAAATTTGGTATCTTGGAATTGTTTCTTCATATTTCAAAGAATCTGTGGTTGGCTTGTCTTTGTGTACTTATTAATATTAATTATCAAGTGACATTCATGGACATTATTCTGACCTTTTGCGGTTGTTTATGGTGGATATAGCTAGCTTGATGATAACAAACTAGCTTGATGATAACAAACATGCTCATTGATGCCATAGAGGAAGTGTTAATGAATTTGGTTTTTAGGGTTTGATTGTCGATTGTTGATGTATAGAGAATCGTAGATTTGACTTTTCAGAGAAACAATGAGAGCAGATTTGATATATCTTTTTTTAAAAGATTTTACAATTTACCCCTAAACTATGATAAAATACATTTTTAGTACATGTGTATTTTGTATTTTTTGAAACATATTTAATAAAAACGAAAATTTAAGAATTTAGTGTCAAATAAAGAAATAGTTTGGTTTTTTCTTATAAAAAAATAAAACTAAAAAGAATAATTAAGAGAATGTTTCTTATTAAGGAAACAATTTTTTTTGAAATACGAAAATCCCCACTTTACGTTTTCCTTTACAAGATAAAATATGTCATTTTTTAATTTGCATCACGAAAAATAACATATGGGTAGTTTTGTGCAGACTAAAGTGGTTCGGTTATATTATGAATACAAAAATATATCTTGTTACAATGATCATCAGGTGGAAGGGGGTTAGTCAGATTTAATGGGTTGTGACACAAATGATTACCAAAAACTTTCTTGTTATACTAAATTAAACAAATAAATTAAATGAAAAAATTTGAAAATTTATAAAATTAAAACATTAAAAAAAAAAAAATATACAAATAAATAAAAAAAAAAAATAAAAATAAAAAAAAATAATAAAAAAAAATTTTAATATAATAATAATTTTAATTAAAATAAAAAAAATAATTTATAATATTGTAATAATTACTATAAAAATAAAGTATTATAAATATATAATAATTATATAAAAAATAAAAAAAATAAAAAAAAAAACAAATAAAAAAAAAAAAAAAAATGAAAATTAAAAAATAACAAAATTGAAAACAAAAAATAACCAAAAAAAAAAAAAAAAAAAATGAAATTTTCAAAAAATGTAAAAAAAAAAATATATAAAATATATAGTAATTATAAAATTATGTAATTATTAAATAATAAATAATAAATAAAATTATACATAAATAAAATTAAAAAAATATATGAAAATATAAAAAAATATTTAAAACTTCATAAATGACAATTAATAGTTTATAAATTAAATAAAAAAATAAATTAAATATTTGTAAAGCAAATGATTTTAGAGTTGGGAATATGGGATGGTAAGTAACCCGTCAAAGCAGTTTCAACCCATTTGACCTTAGGAAAAATTTAGCCCAAACCCCCCGAATATTATAAATGGATTGAACTTGACAAGTCTATACTTATTCCACTAGAAGGGGCATGGTACATATTACGTCACCGGTGACTAAAGGTAATCTACATCACATATGCTTAGATTGTTTCTTAGGACTTGAAAACATACATTACATTTGTCAGAAGAAAAGAGACAAACAAATTTTTGCATTACATTACCTGAATGTCTAGTTGTACAACAAACAAGATTAGCCCAACACAGTTTGTTTACGGATAATAATAGGTTCCATTGAGTGGTTTATCTTGTTCCATCTACTGTGAATAACAAATTGTCAATCTATAATTGGATCTAGAATTTTCCATACTTTATTATTTCTACAGAACCTCTATAAACTGAGTAACACGTCACTCTTTTTTGGTATTTGCATTTGCATTCAGTAATTTAGAAACCATGAAGTGAACTTGAAATATGCAATTGATAACTGATGATTCCTTCTCTGTAGCAACAATGCCCTAATCAGATTATTCATTTCACATGCAGCAATCTCCCAAGATGTTTTGTTTCTGCTTAACCATTCTCTTTAAACTTGTAAATCATATTGTATTTACAGCAAAACTGATATTTTCAGAAAAATTCCAATTAAGTTTTGCCAAGAAGGGCCAGGGAGATAGGAGATGCTACTGAAGTTTACGCGTCTACTGAAAAAGCTGCAAGTGGGCTTGATTGGAAGTAAGTTATCACGTCTTTATTGTTCTATGTAAACAACATTAATCCAGTTTGTTGGGTAAATATTATAGTTAGATCACTTATCCACCATAACAAGTTTCTTCAATTCTGTCGACATTAAAACTATTATATTCCTATAAAACTTTTCATTAAGAACTGGGAATGGCCCGAAGACGTGTAATAGGCAACGCCACTCAGAGTTAGGGTTCCACAAAAAGCACTCCGAGTTTGTTTTCATGCATTTTGTGTTTTTAACCTCTTGCAACAATTGAAAGAATTTATTGAATATGTGTATTTAAATACTTTGTTGCAGATTTTCTTGATGATTCCTGGATATATAGTTCATAATTGATGCATGATGGCCATGAAAAGAAAAGGCTGGCACGTATAAAAAAATACGAGAATCACGGATTCCACGACTGATAAAGGTTGGTTAACTCTATGATTTGTACAATATGTAATATGGGTATTTTGGGTACCTCGCTCAAAGAAGGGCAGATCCGGTTCACCTCAAAATAAGTAATTTTTTGTACGGGTTGAAATGAGTCAGCCTAGGTTCATTAGAAAGGGTCCAAAAAATTTTAAACTTTTAATGACATCTAGTAACATGCTGTCAAAAAAAATATATCATTTGGATAATAATTTCGTTAATTGAACAAGTATTAAGAGAAAATTTTGAGCAACATTTGACCTTTTTCACCCACTTTTTACATTTTTCATATTGTATCTAGTTATCTTATTTATACTTGTTTGACCAGTTGAAGATGAAAACATGACCTGTTAAAATTTATAGTTAAAATTTCCAAATTTATGTCAGAGTTGGATAGAACAAACCCAAAACCCATGAATTAATCCAGAATGATGCAAATAGCAGAAGCCTCTAACCTTCGCTTGAACGAAGTTGTCAAAATGTTTGACGATTCCCTAAGATTTGGAACGTGGTCAAGGGTCCGCAACTCAACAAAAAGGAAGACATGATATTTTTGTGTCGATAAATGAACATGCTACAAGAGACCATGGTTATTACCCTGCTGGTTCGTAGCAAGGATGATCAGCTGCAAAAGTTACTGAAGCAAATTGAATGTAGCTACGGCCCTTGCACAAGAGGATGCATGAGATATTGCAAGTAGTTTCTGCTACCATAGTTACACACTTTGTAAATACTAGGGAAGCTTTAAAATGATGTACATGATCATCAACCTTGGAATAGTAGTATAGATGTGAGTATTTAAGTCAACCAATAGTTTAATTAAATATCTTCACAAGTGCAAATTATGAGCAAAAATTGATGCTTTGATTTTACTAGTTTATTTTTTATGCTACAAGTGCAAAAATATGAGATATTGATGTTAAATAGACGATTATTTAAGTTTTGTAATAATATCTTCACGCGTGCAAATTATGAGAAAATACTAGAAACTTTGATCTTACTAGCGTATTTCTTGTACTAGAAGTGTAAAGATATGATATATTTATATTTACTAGACGATTACTTAATTTTCGTAAAAATATCCTCACGCGCGCAAATTTTATGCAAGTATTGAAGCTTTAATCTTACTAGCGTAATTTTTATACTAGATTTACAAAAAGGAGATATTGATGTTTATTAGATGTTAATTTTAAGTTTTGTAAGACTATTTCACGGGTGCAAATTATAAGCAAATTTTAAAGCATTGATCTTACTAGCGTATTATTTAAACTAGAAGTGCAAAAATATAAGATTCATATTTAAGAAGCGATTATTTATGTTTTGTAAGAATATCTTAATGCGTACAAATTATAAGCAGTATTGAAGATTTGATCTTACTAGCGTATTTTTTATACTCAAAGTGCAAAAATATGAGATATTAATATTTACGAAACGATTATTTAAGTTTTGTAAGAATATCTACACGCGTGCAAATTATTAGCAATGATTGAAGCTTTGATCTTACTAGCGTATTTATTATACCAAAAGTGCAAAAATATGAGATATTGATATTTAATAGACGATTATTTAAGTTTTGTAATAATACCTTCACACGTGCAAATTATAAGCAAGTATTAAAGTTTGATCTTACTAGCATATTTTTTATACTACATGTACAACAATAGGAGATATTGTTATATAATACACGATTATTTAAGTTATTTAAGAATATCTTCATGCGTGCAAATTATGATCAAAGATTACAAAAAAAAATAAGATATTGATGTTTAATATATGATTATTTAAGTTTTGTGAGACCGTCTTTACATGTAAATTATGAGCAAAGATTGGAGATTTGATTTTACTAGCGTACTTTTTATGCTAGAAGTGAAAAAATATGATATATTGATATTTAAAAATGATTATTTTAAGTTTTGTAAGAATATCTTCACGCATGCAAATTATGAGCAAAGATAGAACCTTGATCTTACTAGCGTATTTTTAATTCTAAAAGTGTAAAAATATGATATATTTATATTTAATAGACGACTATTAATGTTTTGTAAGAATATCTTCACGCGTGCAAATCATAAGCAAGTATTGAAGATTTGGTCTTACTAGCGTATTTTTTATACTAGAACTGAAGAAAAATATATGAGATATTAATATGTAACAAACGATTAATTAAGTTTTGTAAGAATATCTACATGTGTGCAAATTATGAGCAACGATTTAAGATTTGATCTTACTAGCGTATTTTTTTATACTAGAAGTGCAAAAATACGAGTACTGATATTTAATAGACGATTATTTAAGTTTTGTATGAATATCTTCACACGTGCAAATTATAAGCAAGTATTGAAGCTTTGATTTTACTAGCGTATTTTGTATACTAGATATGCAAAATTAGGAGATAATGTTTTTTAATTTTCACGATTATGTAAGTTTTGTAAAAATATCTTCATGCGTGCAAATTATGAGCAAGGACTAAACTTTGATCTTATTAACGTATTTTTTATTAGAAGTACAAAATCAGGAGATAATGATGTTTAATATACGATTATTTCAGTTTGTAAGAGTATCTTCACGAATGCAAATTGTGAGCAAAGATTGATTTTTGATCTTGCTAGCGCATGTTTTGTCCAAGAAGTGAAAAATATGAGAGATTGATGTTTAATACGTGATTATTCAAGTTTTGTAAAAATATCTTCACACGTACAAATTATAAGCAAATATTGATGGTTTGATCTTACTAGCCTTATTTTTAATATTAAAAGTTTAAGAATATGAGATATTTAGGTTCAATAAACGATTAATTAAGTTTTGTCAGAATATCTTCAAGCGTGCAAATTATATGCAAGAATTGTAGCTTTGATCTTACTAGCGAATTTTTTTATACTAGATGTGCAAAATAAGATATATCAATATTTACTAAATGATTATTTAAGTTTTTTATGGATATCTTCACGCGTGCAAATTATGAGCAAAAATTAAAGCATTTATCTTACTAGCGTATTTTTTATACTAAAAGTGCAAAAGTATGAGATATTGATGTTTATTAAACTATTATTTAAGCTTTGTGTGGATATATTCACGCGTGAAAATTATGAGCAAAGATTAATGTTTTGATCTTACTAGCGTATTTATATACTGTAAGTGCAAAAATATGAGATTCGAATGTTTAATAGACGATTAATTAAGTTTTGTAAAAATATCTTATTGCGTGCAAATTATGATAAAAGATTGAAGCTTTGATCTTACTCGCGCATTTATTATACTAGAAGTACAAAAATAGGAGATACTGATGTTTTTAAGATGATTATTTAAGTTTCGTAAATATATCTTCACGCGTGTAAATTATGAGCAAGGATTAAAGCTTTGATCTTAATAGCTTATATTTTTTATTCAAAGTTCAAAAATAGGAAATTCTAATGTTTAATAGATGATTATTAAAGTTCTATAAGAAAATCTTCATACGTGCAAATTATAAGCAAGTATTGAAGTTTGGTCTTACTAAGGTATTTTTTATACTACATGTACAAAAATAGGAAATATTGTTATATAAGAAACGATTATTTAAGTTTTTTAAGAATATCTTCATGGGTGCAAACTATGATCAAGGATTACAAAAATATGAGATATTGATGTTTAATATACAATTATTTAAGTTTTATAAGACCGTCTTCTCGGGTGCAAATTATGAGCAAAGATTGCGGATTTGATTTTACTAGCGTATTTTGTATGCTACAAGTGAAAAATATGAGGTATTGATATTCAAAAATGATTATTTTAAGTTTTGTAAGAATATCTTCACGAGTGTAAATTATGAGCAAAGATTGAACCTTTGATCTTACTAGTGTATTTTCTATACTAGAAGTGCAAAAATATGAGATATTGATATTTAATAGAAGATTATTTAAGTTTTGTAAAAATATCTTCACACGTGCAAATTAAAGCAAGTATTGAAGCTTTAAACTTACTAGTTTATTTTTTATACTAGATTTACAAAAGTAGGGGATAATGTTTTTTAATTTTCACGATTATGTAAGTTTTGTAAAAAATATCTTCATGCGTGCAAATTATGAGCAAGGACTAAACTTTGATCTTACTAGCCATATTTTTAATATTAGAAGTTTAAGAATATGAGATATTCATGTTCAATAAACGATTATTTAAGTTTTGTCAGAATGTCTTCACACGTGCAAATTATGTGCAAGAATTGAAGCTTTGATCTTACTAGCGAATTTTTTATACTAGAAGTGCAAAATGAGATATATTAATGTTTAATAAATGATTATTTATGTCTTTTATTGATATCTTCAAGCATGCAAATTATGAGCAAAAATTAAAGCATTTATTTTACTAGCGTATTTTATATACTAGAAATGCAAAATATGAGATATTGATGTTTATTAAACGATTATTTAAGCTTTGTATGGATATATTCACGCGTGAAAATTATGAGCAAAGATTAAAGTTTTGATCTTACTAGCGTAATTATATACTATAAGTGCAAAAATATGAGATATGGATGTTTAATAGACGATTAATTAAGTTTTGTGAAAATATCTTCATGCATGCAAATTATGAGAAAAGATTGAAGCTTTGATTTTATTAGCGTATTTTTTATACTATAAGTACAAAAATAGGATATACTGATGTTTTTAGACGATTATTTAAGTTTTGTAAATATATCTCCACGCGTGCAAATTATGAGCAAATATTAAAGCTTTGATCTTAATAGCTTATTGTTTATACTCGAAGTTCAAAAATAGGAGATACTGATGTTAATAGACGATTATTAAAGTTTTGTAAAAATATCTTCACGAGTGCAAATTATAAGCAACTATTGAAGTTTGATCTTACTAGCGTATTTTTTTTACTACATGTACAAAAATTAGAGATATTGTTATATAAAAAACAACAATTTAAGTATTTTAAGAATATCTTCATTGGTGCAAACTATGATTAAGGATTACAAAAATATGAGATATTGATGTTTAATATACGATTATTTAAGTTTTGTAAGACCGTCTTCTCGCGTGCAAATTATGAGCAAAGATTACGGATTTGATTTTACTAGCGTATTTTGTATGCTACAAGTAAAAAAATATGAGGTATTGATATTTAAATATGATTATTTTAAGTTTTGTATGAATATCTTCACGCGTGTAAATTATGAGCAAAGATTGAACATTTGATCTTACTAGCGTTTTAATTCTAAAAGTGTAAAAATATGGTATATTTTATTTAATAGACTATTTAAGTTTTGTAAGAATATCTTCACACGTGCAAATCATAAGCAAATATTGAAGATTTGATCTTATTAGCGTATTTTTAATACTAGCAGTGAAAAAATATGAGATATTAATACGTAACAAATGATTAATTAAGTTTTGTAAGAATATCTACATGTGTGCAAATTATTAACAATGATTTAAGCTTTGATCTTACTAGTGTATTTTTTTATACTAGAAGTGCAAAAATATGAGTACTGATATTTAATAGTCGATTATTTAAGTGTTGTATGAATATCTTCACACGTGCAAATTATAAGCAAGTATTGAAGCTTTGATCTTACTAGCGTATTTTTTATACTAGATATGCAAAAGTAGGAGATAATGTTTTTTTAATTTTCACGATTATGTAAGTTTTGTAAAAAATATCTTCATGCGTGCAAATTATGAGCAAGGACTAAACTTTGATCTTACTAGCTTATTTTTTATTAGAAGTACAAAATTAGGAGATAATGATGTTTAATATATGATTATTAAGTTTGTAAGAGTATCTTCACGCATGCAAATTATGAGCAAAGATTGATTTTTGATCTTACTAGCGCATGTTTTGTCCAAGAAGTGAAAAATATGAGAGATTGATGTTTAATACACGATTATTCAAGATTTGTAAGAATATCTTCGCAAGGGAAAATTATAAGCACGCATTGAAGTTTGATCTTAATAGCGTATTTTTTTACATGTACAAAAATTGGAGATATTGTTATATAAAAAACGATTATTTAAGTATTTTAAGATTATCTTCATGGGTGCAAACTATGATCAAAGATTACAAAAATATGAGATATTGATGTTTAATATACGATTATTTAAGTTATGTGAGACCGTCTTCACGCGTGCAAATTATAAGCAAAGATTGCGGATTTGATTTTACTAGCGTATTTTGTATGCTACAAGTGAAAAAATGTGAGATATTGATATTTAAAAATGATTATTTTAAGTTTTGTAAGAATATCTTTACGCGTGCAAATTATGAGCAAAGATTGAACCTTTGATCTTATTTTAAGTTTTTTATTTAATAGACGACTATTTAAGTTTTGTAAGAATATCTTCACGCGTGCAAATAATAAGCAAGTATTAAAGATTTGATCTTATTAGAGTATTTTTTATAGTATAAGTGAAAAAATATGAGATATTAACCAACAAAAGAGAATTGTCTCAATGGATGTGTACTAACCAACAAAAGTACTTATACTGTATCAGCAGAAGATAAATCCATCAAAAGAGTTGCCACTTTTTTTAACACATGTTGTTCAACCGACTTTACGCCATACTGCAGGGAGAGTACAACCACATCAGACTCAACTGCCACGACACTATTGCCATTGCTATCACTTCCAAATGATAATGCCTATAAGGAGTGTTGTAAAAATCGGTCATGGCAGCCGATATATCGGGGATATATCGCTTGTCGGTGGTCCATTGCCACGATTTGCAGCAAATCGGCAAAACTTGGCGTTTTGGTCAAAACCGGTCAAAAACCGGTCAACATCCCGCCTAGGCGGGTCAAATCGGCCGCATAGGTCAACTTCCGTCAACAGATCGACCAATTTTTAGTGGTTAAAATTTTCAGCATGTGTATTCCGATGGGTGAATTCGGTGAAAAATGGAGAAGAAAGAGGGTGAAAAAGAAGATAGTGAAGAAAGAGGGTGAAGAAGAAGGATAGTGAAGAAAGAGGCTTCTTATCAAGTTTATCTAACCCTAATAACTTATATGATTTTTTTTGCCTAATAAGTGACTTGGCCAATAAGTAACGTGGTGGGCTTCAATAAAAAATGAGAAACATAACCAAAATCAAACATAATCTTTCTTTTTGCAACATATGTATAATATTTGTAATTAAAATAAATAAAATTAATAAAAAAATATTTAAATTATGCTAAACTTTTATCAAATAAATATTAAAAATATTAAAAATAATAAAAAATATGTAAATTTAGGGTCTCTGCCGAGAAACCGATAAATCGTCGCCAAGACCGATTTATCGATTGGTGGTGGTCGACCGCCGAGATACCGCCGAGCGATTTTTACAACCTTGCCTATAAGAGAGAATGAAAGACCAAATTCAGTAAAAGTCCTTTGCTTATGGAGTTAGGGGGTGTTTGGCTAAGCTTATATGTTAAGCGTATAAGCTCATGATATATAACCCACAAGCCGCTTATATAACATACGCATAAGCCCAATTGATAAGCTTAGCCAAGCACCCCCTTATTTTTTCTTGCCAATTTATTTTTGAGCGCATCTTTATTTGAAGTAACCCCCGACAAAAGTAACACCAGACATTACAAAATTACAAGAACAAAAAAAAGTAGGCTTTTCGGACAAAACCTCAGCTAGAAAGAAATTAACCAACGCCTGCTTGTAATTAACTTGAATTTTTAGGAGTGCTCTTACGAACAACTTGACTTTTTGGAAATGAGTATCAGTTTGAAATAGCGAAAAGATATGTCATTGAGCATTGTCTTCGTAAAAATCATCAAAAGTTTTACGCATGGTTTAACACAACACATGATAAGTTGCGCATCTTAACCGGGAAATGAGTGTGTTCAATATAATTAGTTAAACTTTTTGAGGCGCAATATAGATATGAATGACAAAGAAAACACTATAAGTCAAGCAACCAAAACGACATCATCAAAATACAAACTTTCTGTACAATCAATAAAAACTCATGAAATAGAAACTATCCATCTACTTGATCCAAGTGACTAGCTTAGCCCCCTCAAAAATCGTTCACCACAACTTGCCGTCAATGAAATGCCACCATGAAAGGTTAAGCAACTATTATTATTTGCAAAAAGATATAATTGTGTTACCTTTCGTATGCAAAATCAGGTAGATGTCTTGCATTTGTTTTCAAGCTATATAATTGTAACACTTTTTGGCCTCTCTAGTGCCAACCCGACAGCTAGGTCCCATATGAGCTGTAAAACCATGAATCATGAAGACGATAAGAATACTAGTTGGTTACCCTCGCATAGCGGCGGAAGTCGTAAGCAGATTTTTTATAAAAAATCGTATGTCTAATTTCTATGTTTTCTGGAAATTTTAGCAAAGTAGATTTACTCTGAAGTCTTTTCAAACTTATGAGATTATGTGATATCGGCTTATGTTTTATAACCCATTCTTTGGCTTATTTAAAACTGTAGACATATATAGGCCCATATTTTCAAACTGTAGACTTATATAAGCCTATGATTTTAGAAAAAGTCAGTATAAAAAGCTTATGAAACATATAAGATGAATGGACATATCACCACATAACATCAAAAACAAGCTTAAACAAACACCTTTTAATGGCAAACATGCAACAAAATTATTTTTTTAACAAAATATGTTATCTACAAGGAGTAATCTTGTGTAAAAATAGTTAATGAATTATTTTCTCTAAAAATGTATCAAAACCGAAATTAATTGAATATTTCCTTCATCGGTTATTGAATATTATCGAACTTTAGTATAGATTATAGTAGCTTTTTTTCTATCCGAAAAATGTCATCTAAACTTTGAGTTACTAAAAAATGTGAAGTTGTAAAGGAGAGGTGTATATAATGTTATACATCGTGCAACACAAGTTGTACTTACATTGACTTTTTCATATCTCTTTTATACCGATACCAACAAATGCACATATTATCAAGCATAAATTAGAACTAAATAAAGAACAACTCGTATCTTCATTTTAAAAAGTCAACTCTCAACTCATAATTTATTAAGAAGAAAGCAGAAATTGGCAAGTAAAATACACCTAACAAAAACTTAAACGATGGAAAATATGATAGATAAAGTGGTAGTGGCGGTTGTAGTAGATCCGATGGTTTTAACGGATCCGGACGTGGTACGACGATACAGTTGTCAGAGCCGTCTCGTAGTTTTCGGTGGCCTTAGGCAATAACAATAAAGAGGCCCTATTACACTTGTAAACTAAAAAGAACTTGCATATAAACTTTGATTATATGGTTGGTATATGTTTACTATTATACTTAATTATATGAAAAAGTGATAAAAATGTTTCCCCATTTAAGTGGAGGCCCTATGCAACGGCACCTATTGCACACCCCTCCGAGACCCCTCTGCTGGTTGTAGTAGCGTGAATGAGGGTGGTAGCAGATATGGTGGTAGTGGTAGCAAATAATAGTACTTCCATTCCTTATGAAAAGTGCAACATTGATATCTTGTAATCTAACATGGTCATTAGAAAATAATTGTTCATCTTGACTTTAGGCCCCAACACTCGTATAAAATACTATTTGGTGATTTTCTCTACAATAGTCATTTTTGCGTTTCCAGCAAGAAAGATGATATGTTCATTACTATGAAAATCAAGTCTGATGTTCAAAAAGTAAAATTAATCTTTTATTTAACAGTCCGCATTTCTCATCACGTATGGGCCATTTCTTTAGACAAAGTTAATTTCTGCAATGAATCGAAACTAAATATATTACTAGTGTGGGACATAGCTAAGAGCAAATTCTAATGGACCTAGACACACCGAAGAGAATAGTGTAATATCTAGCAAAAAATAATGGGAAACATTATATTAGGTGGTGTTTGATTTTCTCATAAATGTCTGACTGGGCTCTTAATGGACCAAAAATCTGATTCGGTCACAACTTTTGAGTAAATAGACTGTTTGTTTTTTCTTCATTGTTCAGACACGCTCAGATGAGCAAATGTCTAGTTGGTCCAGATTTTGCAAGGCATCTTATTGCCTCTTGTTGACAAAAATAAAAAACCCACACACAATATCTCCTATCTTCTTCACACCAAATCCACCTGTAAATAACGCTCGATTTAAGTGATCTAATCTTGATTAATGCTCCCTTAATTCATAGATCAGATTCGACGTATTTTTTAGGGTTAGGGTTTCGGATTTTTCGATCTTCTAATTCTGATTGAATATCATTCATTTGATTTTTGAGTTTTTAGGGTTGGTTCTTTTTGATCGGGTCCTTAATTGTTCTTTATTTGATTCGACATAATCATTAGGTTTTTGGGTGTTCGATTACTGTTCCATTAGTTTCAAAATAATTTTCTTTTTTTCTTATGGCGGCTCGGGCTCGCAGTAACGTCGACCACACACGGTTGATCTCCAAATCTATTTTTGTTACGAATTTCCCGGACAACACTACATCTAAAGATCTATGGGAGGTGTGTAAAGGTTATGGGACTGTTGTTGATGTTTTCATTCCTGATCGCAAATCGAAAGCGGGGAAAAGGTTTGCGTTTGTTCGATTTATTAAGGTTGATAATGTTGATCGACTTGTGGGTAACCTGTGCACTTTATGGATTGGCCGCATGCATTTACACGCAAATGTTGCTCGGTTTGATCGTCCTCCAATCCACTCCTCTCGGCCAAATATTTCAACTAGACCTGCTGCTAATGGGGCTTCTTCATTTGCTTCGGTTTTAAAAGGTAACCCTAATACTTTTAATCATATAGCCTCGTCTCCTGCCATGGTCTTGGATGATGAATGTGTGGTGGAACGTGACCTTGATAATTTTGTTATGGGGGAAGTCAAGGATTTTTCTTCAATTAATAACTTACGCGTTCTTTTATCGAATGAGGGTTTCCAGCATGTGAGGCTTGCGTATTTGGGTGGCCTATGGGTTATGATTGAGCTGACATCGGTCCAGACCAAAATGAGATTTATGAAACATGTTGGTGTTGCGTCTTGGTTTAGTCAATTATGTAAGGCCCAGCCGGATTTTGTATCTAGGGAGCGGATTGTTTGGATTGATATAGAGGGAGTCCCTCTACACGCCTGGTCGCGACCTACTTTCTCTAAGATTGGGTCCCGTTGGGGTGAGGTGATAGAACTTGAAGATAACAAGGAGGATTGTTTTGCTCGTAAACGTATCTGTATTAAGACGAAACTTGAGGACAATATTCTTGAGAAATTCAAGATTATTGTTCGAGGCAAAAATTTTGTTATAAGAGCTAAGGAGTTATTCGTCTGGTCTCCGACGTTTAATGATAATAAGGAAGTTGATGATTATTCTGAGGACGATTCCGTTAACGGTGCTGAAGAGATAAATGGTGACATTAGTAAGCAGATGAATTTGGACGACGAAACTGATATTGAAGGTGTGTCTGATACAGTTTTTGATGATAAGGCTGATTCTTTGGGGCATGAACATACTCAGAATCTGTCACCCAACGAGAAGGAGAATTCTAGCGATCCATTTAACCTTTACAATCTTCTTAATAAACGTGACAAAGGCGAGGCAAATTCTGGTTTGGAACGTATTCTTTTCCCGCCTGGTTTTACACCCTGAAAGAGATTCAAATGTTGAGAACAGGAGGTTCAATGATATGGAAACATTCTTTTGTCTAAACGTCGCTCGGAAGGTCTCAGTTCTCGCTTTTGGAGGATGCTCAACCACTAATGTAACATGCTTCCCTAGTATCGATTCAGAATATAAGCAGGTGGCTCGATATTGGAGGTTATAGACGATATGATTAAAGTTGGCCAATCTATGGGGTTCACTATGGAAGGATGTATGAATGACATGGAGAAAATTATTGGATCACAAGGAGCTCACGGTGGTTTCAAATGAATTGTTTATCTTTAAACGTTCAAGGCCTAGGATCCAAGGCTAAGAAAGATTGGATTAAGGAGTTAAACAATAAACACAAGGTGAATTTCCTTTTTTTTTTCGTTCAAGAAACCAAGTTGGATTGTATTTCTGATATGGATGTTAAAGTGTTATGGGGTAACTATAAGTTCGAGTATACTATTAGCGAAGCAGTTGGGAATTCTGGTGGTATTTTATGTGTATGGGATCCAAGTGTTTTCCGTAAAGAGCATCATGTTGTCTCGAACAATTTTGTTGCTTTATATGGGTCATGGGTTTCTAATCAGGCGAAGTTACTTGTGGTGTCTATATATGCCCCTCAGTCTATCACTAGCAAGCGTTCGCTATGGAGCTACATTTCGTCCCTTATCAGCCGTTGGGATGGTCATTTGGTATGGTTATGGGCGATTTTAATGAAGTTAGATGCATGGAGGATCGTTTGGGTTCAGTGTACAATGCGCAAGGTGCTAATGAATTTAATAGTTTTATATCAAACTCGGGGCTCGTTGAAATCCAATTGGAAGGGTACTCTTTTACTTGGTCTCTTCAGTCGGCTAAGAAGATGAGTAAATTAGATCGTTTTTTTTGTTTCGGATGGTTTACTCTCTTTATTTTCCAATCATCTCTCGGGTATTTGTCTTGATAGGCACCTCTCGGATCATAGACCAATCTTACTTCGGGAAGTGGTCACTGATTATGGGCCTTCCCCTTTTCGGGTTTACCACTCTTGGTTTAGTTTACAGGGCTTCGATCAAATGGTGTCGGAAACTTGGAATAATATTGATCTTGATGATAATAATAAGATGGTTCGATTCAAGAAGAAATTACAAATCCTGAAAAAGGAGATACGTTCATGGGTTAATGATTGCAAAAAGAATCAATCTGGTCGTCTTGTGGATCTCCGTTCCAAGCTGTGTCATATTGACAAAGTTATTGATCAAGGGGGGCGTAAATGATGATATTCTTCTGACGCGGTTAGATTTATTAAAAAAATTACATGATATTAAGTCTTCCGACGCTCGTGACTATATGCAAAAGGCTAAGATTCAGTGGGCTATTGAGGGCGATGAAAACTCAATTTTTTTTCATGGAATCATTAATCGTAAACGAGCGAATTTGGCTATTAAAGGTGTTATGGTTGATGGCGAATGGGTGGATGATCCCTGTCGTGTCAAAGAAGAATTTTGTTTGCATTTTGCTAATCGGTTTCGAGCCCCGGCTGCCAACAGATGTAAACTTAACTATACCTTCCCTAATCGATTGTCTTCTGATCAGTTGGACATGTTGGAGAGTCCGATCTCCAGAGATGAAGTGCGTAATGCTGTGTGGGGCTGTGGAGAGAATAAATCTCCTGGACCAGACGGGTTCCATATGCTTACACAGATTCGTGGTGTGGGGACCTGATTTCTCACTGTCTTATTTCGTGTGGGTAATGGTTGCGCACAGCAATTTTGGAATGAAGTTTGGATTGGGTGACACTCAACTTCGTGTTATGTTTTAGAATTATGCTTTGGAGATTAATAAAAGATTGTCAACGGTGGCTGATAAAATGCATTCCGGTTACCTCTTTCTTCGTGTTCTGTTAGAGGAGGGTTGAATCCTCTCTATTAGCTCTTATTCAATCGTATATTGAAGGGACATTATTGTCTAATATGGAGGATAGATGGGTGTGGGATTTAAATGGGGAAGGTGTTTTTCGGGTCAAAGATGTTCGCATTCTTCTTGATGAATGTTTCTTGCCGAAAGCCCCTACTGCTACTCGATGGGTTAAATATGTTCCAATAAAAATAAATGTTTTTGCTTGGAAGGTTTTCCTGGATCGGTTGCCTACTCGATCCAATTTACAACATCGTGATGTCCTAGTTTCTGATATTTTATGTCCGCTTTGCTCCTCTACTCAGGAAGATTCCTCGCACTTGTTCTTCAGTTGCAGATTGGCTACGGATATCGTCAGGCTCGTATGCCACTGGTGGAATCTATCATGGACACCCCTTGGTTCATATGCTGATTGGCTTAATTGGTTCAATTCCATCAGATTAAGCTCTAAAGTTAAAGATTTGCTGGAAGGAGTTCTTTATATAACTTGGTGGAGCGTATGGATGTTTCGTAATCAGTTGCTCTTCTCGTCGAAAGCCCCTCGTAAAGATGTTATTTTTGACGATATTGTTTCGCGCTCTTTCACTTGGTGCCTTTCTAGATGTAATTGTACTTTTAGTTGGGATAGTTGGTTGCAACACCCCTATTTGATCTCTTTGTAATTCTTTTTCTAGCTTCTTGCTAGTTGGTTTTATAATAGTTGCCGTTCTAAAAAAAATTAATTCAAAATCGTTCCACCCTCACCGCAACTTCGAACACCAAGACGTCGTCAGCCACCATGTCGGGCGACAATGAAGATTTTGTTATAAGGATTATAGGTCTGTATACACATTCATCGATGATAATCAAGACTGGTTATCTTTTGTAGTTATAATAAATATTGGATTTTCTATGACGAGTATGATGTTGAAAATAGTTGGGCGTTATTGTTGATGAAGATGAATATTTTAAAAGATCTTTTAAGATGATGAATTTGAAGTAAAAATAATTGGGTTTCTTCTTATAGATATATGCAGCAAGTTGTGCAAACTGAGTTCAAGGAAAAAGTAAACAGCGTTTCATTGTTTATATACATATATTCTAATGTGGGCTCCATTGTGTCTCAATAATATTGAACTGCTTTTGCTCAAAAAAAATATAATGAACTGCTTTTATATGTCTCAATATTCTAATGTGCAAGTGGAATTGTGATGGTTTTAAATCTTGCCTCAAATTGTGTTTTATAATAATGAATAAGAATCATGAGTATGATACAAATATATATATATATATATATATATATATATATATATATATATATATATATAAAATATATGCATTTGACATCCTATAATAGTATTGTCATCGTTAATAAAAACAAATAACACCTAACAATCAGACGTCTTTAATGAAAAACAAACGGTCTTATTGTATTCAGATTCAGACGTTTCCGTCTCAGATTCACATTCAGATGTGCGAATCAGATTCAGATTCAGAACCTCTTAATAAACAAACACCACCTTAGTTTAGGGGCTATTGTTTTGTGGGTCTCATTAGCTGTAAACATGACATTTTCAACATTTTCGCGTCAAAACCCAACCCACCCATTTTACACTAACAAAATCGAGAAAGAGAAAACTGAACCTCATGAAAGAACAGAAGTTTCATTTACCTTGCTTCAGTTAAACCGTAATAGTTAAGCAACACCCCACTGTGAGCATCAACATTTGGCCAAGGGTTTTTCACCTGCAAAAATACAAGTCCAGATTAAATGAATGCATTTGATGAAGCGTTATAACGTCTATCCCACTGATAGTAAAAGAGTATGTAGAGGTGTATATAGGCTAGACCACACCCAATATTGAGCACAAAGTTTATATTCATCAAATATTTTGACAACTTCATTCAAGTGAAGGTCAGAGGCTTCTGCTATTTGCATCATCCTAGATTAATTCATGGGTTTTGGGTTTGTTCTATCCAACTCTGAAATAAATTTGAAAATTTTAACTATAAATACTAGGATGATTTCCCACTAAAAAGTTAACCATAATAGGTCTTGTTTTCATCTTCAGTTGGTCAAACAAGTATAAATAAGATAACTAGATACAATGGAAACAAAGTGAAAAATGGGTGAAAATGTCAAAGGTTGCTCAAAAATGTTCTCTTAATACTTGTTCAAATGACGAAATTATTAACGAAATGATACATATAATTTTGTCAGCGTGATACTAGATGTCATTAAAAGTTCAAAATTTTGGACCCTTCCTGGTGATCCCAGGCTGACCAATTTCATTCCGTACCAAAAATTACTTATATTGAGGTGACCGGATTTGACCATTCTTTGAGTGAGGTGCACAAAACACCCATATGACATACAAATCATAGATTTAACCAGCCTTTATTAGTCATGGAATCCATGATTATCATGTATTATTTTATACCTGCCAGCGTTTTCTTTTCACGGCCATCAGGCCTTAATTCTGAACTACATCCAGGAATCAACAAGAAAATTTACAGCATAGCATTTGACTACACATATTCAATAAATTATTTCAATTTAAGTTATTTCAAACTTAAAACAAGTAAAGGAAAACATGGTGAACCTAATATTGCTCATGCATAATCCTCAATGTGCAGTTTTCATCCAATAAGTTGTTGCAAGAGGTTAAAAACACAAAATGCTTGAAAACAAACTTAGGGAACAAATGCCCGTCAGAATGCTTTTTGTGAAACCCCAACTCTGAGTGGCGTTGACTGCTACATGTCTTGGGGTCATTCCCAGTTCTTGATAAAAAGTTTTATAGGAACATAATAGTTTTAATGTCGACAGAATTAAAGAAACTCGTTGTTATGGTGGATAAGTAATCTAACTATAATATTTACCCAACAAACTGGATCAATGCAGTTTACATAGAACAATAAAGACATGTGATAGCTTACTTCCAATCCAACTCACTTGCAGCTTTGTCGATGGGCGCATAAAATTTAGTAGCATCTTCTGGCCTTCTGGGGCAGAACTTAACAGGAATTTTCTGAAAATGGTCAAATGGTTGAAAGTCTTGACGCAAGCTGATTAGGTTGCTCAGTTAAAATGATGATGTTTTTCTCATGTTGACCATGTATGACTTTTTCTAATATGAAACTGACACCTGCTTAACATCTAAACTAGCTATCTAGAACTTTATTCTAAAAAATTTGAAACTGACTCGTCATTCTGGGTGAAAAGTTCATTGCCTTAACTATTCAGTTTTGCCATACTATGGAAAGAGAGCACAACCCACAAGACCATAAAACGAAAACAGTAGTAGTTAAAAAAAGGGAACTAGCAGCAACTACAAAAGGTGTAGGATGTGTTATCAACAAAAACCCTATAAATACAAGAACCACAACATCAGTACTCAATAGGAAGCCATATCTGTACATTTTTCTCGTAGCTTATTTTTTCTTTGAGCAATGTTAAGAAATTAAAGATGACAAAAGAACATACAACAACAAACTATTTTGATCATTTTTTGACAAAAATCTATCTATCAAAGATAAGTTATTAGATCCTCTAGCCCTAAGATAGACAACAACTTAATGAAAATATACTTAAGACCTTTCAAGAAATCTTTTCCCTGATTAATAATGAAATTTATTACAAAAAGAAAAAGAGAAACTTTTGTTTAGATAGTTGAGTTACCCATGATCAAGAATCATATGCACATGAAAACACCAACTTCAGCAGCCCATCACGACACAATTGTACACAAAGTTGCTCGACGGCTTCCACCCAAGCATTTTCTAACAAGGCAACCCGTCTCTTAGGAACCATGAATTCATTACAATGAACCCAGCCTCACTAGTTCTCGGCCCACCAATAATGATTGTACGATCACCACAAACCCTAAATGCTAAACCCCAACCATTCATTGAATCTGCTCGTTCAGACAATCTTCCAACCGTCTCCCATTCTTTCCTCTGCTTATCATACTTACGCACTTCCAGTGATTATCAATAGAATCTCCCATTAGTACTCCAGATTCTCCACCAAAATGCTTTTGTCCATCCGGTGATAAAATTATGAGCCATAGAATAACAGTTTAAAAATGATGAAATCCAACAATCTCAAGAAACCAACAGAACTCTTCCACGACATTAACAAGCTCATATTCAGCTAGTGACAAATTGTTGTATTCTTTGATGATGAAAGTGGCAGGTTCTGTGACCTCAACACGACCCCACTTGTCCACATCAAGCCTCATTGATCCCTTGAATAGTCGATTTTTGCGTTGCGCAAAATTACGGTGCTATTCATTAGTTCACTGCATCAGACATGTAAAAATATTAGGATAATCGACATCAAGGAACATGCTTGCAAAAAAGATGGTACTTTACATTTGCATAAATTTACTATCATGATGTTTAACATTAGCTCGTATAGTTCCTCTAAGAAACACAAATTATGAATGGAGGTAAAAATACAAATAAGCATCAACGTGTTAAGTATTGCTAACTGCGTATGCCTTTTTGTTATGAGCCGTTATTATACTTACTAATGAATATTAGCAGTAAATAATCAGATTCGAATATAAAATACAAATAAGCAACTCCTATACTCATTTTCAACCGGATAAGGGGTTCTAAACTTAAGCAGCTCCAAGGTTGACTAGTAGCAAGATGTCCACAATATCAGCGACATTGATGCTTTGGTAACATCAAAGCTTCATTCATTGTTGAAAATTTTCACGAGTGAAGAAAAATATCTCTTATATTTCTCCTATAATTTTCACATGTGAAGATACTCTTACTAAACTTTTCATGCGTGAAGAAAAATATCTCTTATATTTCTCCTATAATTTTCACGGGTGAAGATACACTTACTAAACTTTTTAAGCGTGAAGAAAAACTTCTCTTATATTTCTCCTATAATTTTTACGCGCGAAGATATTCTGTAGGATCCCTAGATCATTCCATGGATTAAGCACACGATCAATGGCACAAAGATTAAAACAATGAATAACTTTTGATTGAAA
>BQNB010058705.1:9262-35022 GCA_026074375.1 Tanacetum coccineum
TACTTATACTAAAAAGAAAAGAAAAATATTTTTTACTTTTTTATATTTTTATATTTTTCTATTTTATATTTTTTTAAAAGCGTAACTTTCAAAGACGAAAGGTTCTCCAAATTACGATCGACAAAATTCAAACGAAAGAATCTTAATCACAAATCCCCGGCAGCGGCGCCAAAAACTGATTGCAGTTATCTATACACGTAAAACAATATAAGTATATAAAATTACCAAACTACCCTTGAGGACAAATGAAGAAAGGAAAATTCTCACAAATATATATTATACTTATATTAACCGGGAAGTATGATTCCCGGGTCGTATTTCCCAAACGATTTATGAAATTGAGACCACGTTTGTTGTTCGGACAATGATTTGAATTGTTTCAAAGAGGATTTGTTTCCTAAAAACCAAAATTGAACAAATTAAAGGACAATTAAGAGGATTTGTTTCCTAAAAACCAAAATTGAACAAATTAAAGGACAATTAAACCTAACTTTAATAACGGGAATTTAAACTTTAACAAAAAAAACGCAAAACGGAAACCCTAAATGATAATTAAAAACCCTAAATTTCCAAAATTAAATCTAAAATGAATTTTTCGCTTTTAATATACTCTAATTGACTAAAAAGTAAGTTTAAAAAAAACTAGAACAAAAACGGAGTTGAAATGAGCTTAAAACACGAAAAACGTGAACGGGAACGAATCCCGTTCTTTAAAAATCAAAATTTTGCAATTTTAACCCTACGGGAACAAAACTAATTTTCCTAGAAACTTTATGATAAAAGAAAATTTTCTAAAAAAAATTATATTTTTTTGATTATTTTTTTATTTTTTATGATTTTTTAAAGTTTTTAATAAAAATAAATGTTTAAAAATACTAAACTAATTATAAAAAATCTAAAAAATATATAGAAAATAGCTTGAACTAAAAGGGACCTAAGAAAAATAAGCTTGGTTACACAGCTTATCGAATAAGCTGTGTAATAAGCTTAAACAACTTATTGTACTAAAGAGACAAAAACGTATATAAGTAATAGATGTTGTGAAGCTATAACGAAAAAGACCCCAGGGCACGTTGGTTAGAGGTGTGTGGTGTGAGGCGTTTATAAAGGTTGAGGATGTTGAGGTCGGGGGTTCGAGCCTTGCTCACCCCCGATTTCCATCTTCCTTTTTTTTGAAAACTTATAAAAACAAAGTTGTAAATAAGCTAGAAACTAACAACTTTTGTGAAAGAAACTTTTCTGAAAGCTGAAAAATAAGCTGAAAAGAGGCTTTTTAAAACTGAAATGCTTAACTACTTCTTTTTGGTTTTTTATAAAATTTTAGAACTTAACAAGCAGAAATAAGCTAAGGCAAGGACCAAATAAGCTACTACTAACCTAAGACAAACCTAATAAGCAAGTTTAGAAAGAAATAAGCAAAAGGAAACAACACATGAGCTGAAAATCAAAATAAGCTTTAATATGAAATCTACAAACCAAACAGACCCTAGGCAGACTTTGAGCTTAAAATTAAGCTAAATAACAAGAACTTTAAGCTAAACAGCTTATACCTACTTAGAGCTTATCCTAAAGACTACTTAAAAATGCTTTTGAAAGCTATTTTGAAAATCAATAAGGCTGAGAAAAAGCTAACTGAAAAAGGACATGCGGGCAGACTACTCTATTTTTTTAGTTTTTGAAAATTTATGAAAAAGGAAAAGGACAATTTTGCAGACTAAATTTATATAAGCTAATAAACTTTTTAAGCAAGAAAAACACTTAAACTATATAGATTTACCAATAAACTACTTGTGCACAAAATTTCAAAAACTAAATCCTACTTTTACCTAATGAAAATTGAATTTGAAAAAGGAAATTTTAGCAGTTTAAACTGCTGATGCAGTTTGCACTTTTTTAAACCAAAACTCAAAATCAACAATTGCAGGCCTAATGAGTTGTTTTATAACCTTAAAACAAAAGCAATTTGAGTAATACCATTAACTAGAAGAGACTTAAGCTAGATATGCTACTATGAAAGACAGGATCAAAGTATTAACTAGAAAACATATGAAAACTTGATTAAACCTACAAGCTACTCTAAATCCTGCTTTTATAAACCTATAAATGAGATTTGAAATGATTCTAAAGGATCAAATGACCAATGGCTGTATTAACTCTAGTCAATACTGCCTTAAGCCAAACACCCCTTTAAAACATAAAATCTCATTTTACGCTTATGATAGTGAGATTTAAAGCACAATTATCATGTATCAGATGTTAAACATCTTATAAAACCAAAATGAACATTTATGAATAAGCAAACAAGCCAGAAACAATAAGCTACTATCTATGTTATTTTTCTTTTTGGATTTTTATAGATTTTTAAGACAAATTATGAAAAACTAAGATCTATACTACAAAAGCTGAAAACAGATGATCAAACATGTTCAATAAGCATAATAAAACAAAATTTAGCACAAATAAGCAGATTAAGCAATTCTAAACTAGGAAATTAGAGACAGTAAAAGAACTTGAAAACTTACAAAGGCCTTAGCTAAACAAAGGCTTAATATGCTCAAGTAGCTATTCTACAGCTCTAGCTTATCACAAGGATAAGCTAGTAAAAGTCCCATAAGCTCTTCCAGGTTAAGCTTATCATCCAAAAGCTTCAGATCCATTTAGCAAAGGTATTTAACTGATTTTAGATGTTTAAATAGATTAGATGCTTATTATGAGCTCAATTTGAGCTTAGAGACTCAAAGAGCTTATGATGAGCTTATTAGAGCTTATGTAACAGTAACTAAAAACATTTGAGTTATATAAAAGCTTTAAAGTAAAAACAGATTGTGAAAACTAAAATTTTAATTCTATTAATACTCAAAACAGATTACAAGACTTGAAAATTGAAATTACAAGAGCTTAAAAAGGAAAATACATTTTAAACCAAAAATTACATAAGCTACTTAAACCTAAAAAAATGCAGAAAAAAAGGATGATGATGTGTGTGAGGAGTGAACTTGTATTTATAGCTGCCAAATGATGCTTCTAGGCCTTCAGGTTGTTATACGCTCCCATTCATCTTGGCCTTTCACTCTTTCTCATCATTGGATCTCTAATAATCACCGTTGGATTAATTGGGGTGAGCACACGGATTGCCAACGTGGCATTCCATGTGTCAGACCTTGTGTGCTTCTTTTGTACTCATTTTAGTGCAAAAATCCAATGATTGGTGTGTTTCTTGTCAGACCTGCGTGTCAATCTTCTTGGGTTTCAACCAATGAGAGCCTCTCATTACGTATAACTCTGCCACCATGACACTTAGTACTCGAATCATTCTTCCATGTCATCAATTATGATTTGCCCTTTGTTTTGACTTGGATTAAACGCGAAGAAGATGATGAACAGTAAATGCTATTACCCGCCTTTTTTAACTGTTTGGGTGGGGGTTTGACTAGGGTGAAATGGGCTTTGACTTTGGGCTCGGGTTTTTATTAAAAGGATTGGGCCGTGGGTTTTTGGGTTATTATAAAAGAGATAACGAGTGTTAACTCTTTATATATTAAAGAGTTAACACCGTTAGGGCTTAGGGACCATTTTTGCAATTTGGTTTATTTGAGGGGCTGATTTGGGTAATTTGAGGGTTTTTGTCTTCTTGTAGTTGACCAATGTTGACCAATGAGCTGACTTTTGTCCTTTCTTGCTATCAAATCCCCGGCTTTTGTACACTCTTTCCTTTCCCGTGTCCGTGTTTGTCCGGTTTTGACCGTTTTCTTGTGATATTTGCATTATCCATACCTACATAATCACAAAGACAAAACAAGCAATATACAAGCATTTTAAGCATAATTTTGTCTTTTATGGGTCATTTTTGATATAAAACGGATATGTGTTTTCACACATATCAATAGGTTTAGAGATCATTTGGAACTTTCTAGTTTTTTTAGGATTTGAGGAACCTTGTTTGTAGGGGCTGGTTCCATCTGCAGCAAAGCCGATTTCATTGAGCAGATGGAACTGCCAAGGCCAGTTCTACAGAAGGCATTTCTGTCGTTTGGGATAGTTAACTTTTGTATCTAACACTTTAATTAGTTAGTTTATACATGTATTACGGTTGCCCGATAGTTGTGTTTGACTTATCTAGCTCTTATGTTCTTCTAAAACTCATCGAATTTTCCAATATTTTTTTAACATCTGGGGCTATTTGCAACTTATGTCATTCTCTTCGCTTAGTTTAAGAGTATTCCTTTTTGTGTGACTATTTGCGAATATGTTTTGTTTGTATATATGTCTATCTATATGTCTTCTTGTTAAGCCTTTCATATGATAGTACTTGAACAAGTTTCATTCGTATTCGTTGGTATAAATGTTTGAACTATCATGTTCCAAAATGACATTCTTACTTCAATCTTGTGTTAAATTCAAAACCAACCCATTTAGATTTGTGTAGGTCAATATATATCAAAGTCTTTATCAAGTTAATTTGTGCTCATTCACACATTTATCAGACTTTAATCAATATCTCTCATTTCATGTTCATACATGCATAATCATCCTCACCACTTTATAAATAAGCATACATTAGTAGTTGCTTGCATCATCATCACCATCTTCTATCAACTCTTTCAACACTTACTAATCTAAATCTTTCACCACTTACAAAGTCACCTAGTTTAGCAACTCATGTGATTCATCATACCACAAGGTAAGGTTTAGTGAAAAGTCTTTTTACCTCTATCAATACTGAGTCATCCACCGAGTCTTTCTTACAAGAAGAATCATCATGAATCTTTTTGCTACCACCACCATAACCACAACCTACTTGTTAGGTCTTGTTTTAGCTTGAATCAAATGAAATAGAACGATGTAGAATGTAGAGAATCAAGAGAGGGAGGCAAGTTTTCACAATTGGCAAATTTTATAACAAAAGAGAATAAGGGAGGGAAAAGCTTTTACAAACCATCAACCACCTAATGAAGATTATGTGGAAAACTAAAAAGAGGGTTGAATAGTTTACCGCTTTTTAATTTAACGTAACTTTTGTTTATAAAAACTTAGATTCAATTTTATGTGATCTCAATATGTGCACAATATGAACAATACAACTAAGTAAATAAATGATAAATAAATATGCAAGACAAGAGATAAGAGTTAGAAAGATCATACCACAACACAAGGATTTATAGTGGTTCGGTAACGAAGCACCTATTTGCCCTACTCCACTCTCTGAGCACCAAACTCGAGAGTTCTCTTCACTATGTCAACAAACTCCCTTTAGGCGAAGAAAACCGTACACAACTAAGCTTACACGATTTTCGACACTAAGCCAAATGTCGAGTTCTAATCCTAGTTATAACCAATCTATCACACCTTTTGTATTTTGAACACTAAAATACTAACCGCACTAATTCACTTCACTTCACCTAGACACTAACACGATCACACCGATGTATCTCTTCTTTCTATGATCACCACGATCTAACTATACTTTCTATGATCACCTCGATCTAACTATTACACACGACAATACAATATACACAAATGATTTACAAGATATGATAGAATCGTAACAACGTTATGAGAACACAAACTAGACTACAATACTTCTTGACTTGATGATAAGAAGTATTCTTCTCTTGCACTTGAGGAATTAAGCTTGAATCACTTGGAAACAAATGCTTAAGATTAAATGATCAAAGGATTGTATGTGAAGTATAAACTGATTTTAGACAGAAAAGAATAAGTGCAAAAGTTGAGAAAATAAGTGGGGAACAGTATGCTATTTATAGGCAGAACTGGGAGCGTTTTGGACTGGCCGGCCCCCTTAGCTCCTAGGTCGGGCCCCCTTATCACTAAGGGGCCGCCCAAGCCTGGACGCTCCCTTTTTTTATCTTTTTTAGGGGAGGTGTTTTCTGGAACTTTTCTAGCCGTTTTTAGGTAGAAAAATTAAATTCAAAATATTTATTTTGAATAAAACATTTTTTAAATGTAAAAAATGTTTTGTAAAAGTTATAAAAATGTTTGTAACATTTTATAAAAAAATGTGAGGTTGAATAAAAATTCCTTTGATCATAAAATGCATTAAGCAATTATTTATTCATACATTTAAGTGATTAAATTTTTGAAATGAAAATTTACTACTAATTACATGTTTACGTTTAATTTTACATTGAGCGTTTTTACATTTTGTGATTATCAAAATGTAGAGAGATAAAAAAATATTAATAACGTTTTTAGGCATTATTTCTATCAACAATCTCCCCCTTTTTGATGATTACAAAATCTAAACTCATTAAATGTAAAATTATTTTTAAACAAGTATTTAGTGAGTTTTATTTCCATTTCTCCTCCTTTTTGTACAATCAAAAAGGCTACGTCGATGAATGTGAATTAAATTGACAGAATAAGTGCTCCCCTTGATGTGTACCCCCCTTGATCGAGGGCACCAAGGAATCAAGCTATGATATCTTTGCTACAAAAACGAGTTAGAGGAACAAAACCAATGTTTCTAACATATAGAGAAAAAATATTTAAACATGATGATAATGAATTTTAGCCAACTATCACAAACATCAACCAATTAAACTCAACTATATGAATATAGGATATAACTAATTAAGTTGCCAATTGCATACAAAGAAAAACATAAAATAAAAGTTTTTTCATTCAACATAAAAATTGTGTGTAACACACAACCATATAACTAGCATGCATTAAAAGACAATATTATGCTTAAAGCATAATTATACATCATACATAAGTAAAAACTACAAAGGTCCTAATTTTCCTAGAATACCATAGGACTTGTTTGCAAAAGGTTTGTGATAACGCCTAAATTATACATGTTTCCGGTGGCGTTATTTGTATATATTTAATCATTTCTCGTGAACTTTTGATACTTAATAGCATGAATTGCTTGCAGGTTCACTTGAAGATATCCTGAGCTCAAACACAACAAAGATCGAGTATTTATATGTTAAAGAACACAACATACAAGAAAAAAGATAAAGTTCAAGCTCTAAAGTGCAAATGTGCGCCGCACTTACCAATTGTGCGCCGCACTTATCCTCAAGTCAATGAAATTAAAGACATAGTCAAATTCATCATTAACTCTACAAGTACGCCGCACTTACTATTTTGTGCGCCACACTTCCCATCTGACTATGAAGAATAAATGAAGACTTTAATGCTACTACATTAATACCCCAAGTACGCTGTACATATTCTCTAGTGCGTTGCACTTCTTCACTAAACATTTAATTCTCTCACATTTAATCACCAAGTACGCCGCACAAATATCTTTGTGCGTCGCACTTTCACCCCTCACTCAGCCTATAAATAAGGGACGAATTTCAAGCAAATTAATTAATCCTTTCTTTATTTCTTCATATAATAATCACACACACCCCACTACCCTCATAAGCCCTTTCCAAATCATCCACCAAGCATAAACACCATACCCCTTTGGAGATTCAAGATCAAATAACCAAGAACGAAGAAGATCATCATACTAGGTTAGTGAAATAATGAAGTTTATTGTTGAATCAAGCGATGTTATGAACCACTTAGCCATGAGAGGCTAAAATCTCTCATGACTACTCGGTGATGTTATGATAATGAATAAGTGTTTGGTATGATCGTGATCTCTTTAATCTCAAGCTTATGTTGCAAACGTGTTATATCCTATCTTATCGGGAGTTAAAGATTTGTCTATGATCTTAATCGTCTGTGTCGAGAAATCCACTTTCGTGAATTGATAAACAAAATAAGATTTAACATAATAAGTAACTAAACTATTTGAGTGAAACATTTGGTCTAGTATACTAAATATAAATCTTGAGTTAATCAAGTTAATTTGTGAAAACATTTTCTGACGAGAAATCCTTTTTGTAAGTTAAAGGTTCCATTTTCAAGATCATTTCCAACATTTAGGAATTATTTTCAACTATCCGAGTAGTCATCTTTATTATAATTGGTAAAACAAAAAGTTATTTGCAAGTTAAAGTCTAAACACTACTCAAATCCCTGTGGACGACCTGGTCTTACCTAAAACGTTTATACTACATACGTGGGTTATTCTTTTACCCGTGTGTTTCCTTATAATAAAATTGGTATTTTCAGTCATTATAAATTTAAAGATTTGAAACACATCAAAGTTTTTGGCGCCGTTACCGAGGATTTTTAAGCTGTTCTGTAGTCAACTCTGGAAAATTACTTTAACTCCCCCTCTTTTTCAAAAATTCGCCGTACAGTTTTCTGGCAAACTGACCCAAACAATTTCTCCCTTGGATGCATACATGTGCTTCAAATTCTGAACTTGTTGAACCATTACCTGAACCTGAACGTAGTCTGAATCAAAGACTTTGTCGACGAAACAGAAGAGTTCCATACAATCAAAGAAACAATCCACCACGACACCCGAGAATTGTCTACCCCCCAATTCTTAACATCAATTACTTCTGTCACTTTCTTAATATTCTTTGAAATTACGATCCAATAGATGATGAACCCATGTGGGCTGCCGACCGTGTTGTTGCTCTAACTCCCGGTTCCGCAATCACTATTCCTAAAACTGCAAACGAATTTGCTATTAAATGAAACCATTTGACTCTCCTCAAAGGGAACCAATTTGATGGCAGAACCAAAACCGATCCTCATAAACACATTTATGAATTCCTCGGAATCTGCGATATGTTTAAATACAGAGATACCAACAATTAAGTTGTTCGCCTGATGATGTTTCCCTTATCACTCACTGGAGAAGCAAAAACATGGCTGGACAAACTCAATAAATGAACTTCGAACTGCTTTCATTAGCTGATTCTTTCTCCCAACTCTTTTCGACCGACTCCTCGGAGAAATCCGTGTCTTTTCTCAACATGAAAACGAATCTCTAACTGATGCTTGGCTTCGTATGAAGGAAATGCTCTGAAACTGCCATGGTCATAACCTTTCCAAGGGAAATATTATCAAAATCTTTTATCATGGTCTCAGCAAAATAACCTAAGAAGTTCTAAATGCTGCAGCTGGTGGTATCTTTCTCTATAAAACGCCAAATCAAGTTTATCAGCTTCTCGAAGATAAAGTCTTACTCAAGTTCGATTGGGCTAAAAATCAAAAAACCAAAACATCTCTTAAGAAAACCGTTGCTTTCTCCGATGAAGGTAATAGTAATACCGATACTGACAAAATTATGGCCCGAATGGATGCCATGACCATAAAAATGGATGCTCAGTACAAAGAACTCCAATCTCGTGCTAAACAACCAAAACTCGATCTTGACGATGATGACATGCCTATGTCCCGTGAAGAAGAAGCTAAATTCATGAAAATTTTCCGTAAGACTCATTTTTACAATGATTACCGCGATCGAGACTCAAATCGTGATAATTGACGTTTAAGTGAACATAATGATTACAATCGAGACAACTACCGATCTAACACCGATGATAAACAGTAAGATCTTCAAAAATAATTAGACAATTTCATGAAATCTCAATAATCAACCAACACTTTTGTCAAAGAAACATTCATGGACCTCAAAACTATCAAGCTTCAATCCAGAATCTCGAGACTAAGTTCGACAGACTTGCTGACAAGCAATCTGGACGACCTTCTGGATCTCTTCCAAGCAACACTCAACCAAACCTATGAGGAAGCAAAGCTTACCAGCCACCGCAAGCTCGTAATGAGCATGTGAATGCTGTATTCACAAGAAGTGGTAAATCCTATAATCCACCAGATAACCCGAATGAACAAAACAAACCTGAAAACCCTATCAGCTTCGATAGCCATGATGAAGACGATGAACCTCCACCACAACTAAAGACTAAAACCCCTAAAACCAGTTACAGAAACACCGTTACCAAAACCACACAAACCAAAAATCCTATATCCTCAACGCCTTAAAAAGGAAAAAAATGGAAGCCCAATACAAAAAATTCCTCGACATGATCCGAGCCATCCGAATCAACGTACCTCTTGTCGACGTCTTAGCCGAAATGCCTAACTGTGGAAAATTTCTCAAAGAGCTCATAAGAAACAAACATAAAATCGAACAAATTTATGTCGCTTTCCTAAGTGATGAAAGTTCCTTATTCCTTGTAATTTCAATAAAACATTCCCTTGTAATGCTCTAGCCGATCTTGGTGCTAGCATTAACCTTATGCCATATTCCCTGTATGCGAAACTATCTCTTGAAACTCTTAAACCTACCAAAATGAGCGTAAGATTAGCCGATAGATCGTTCCAATACCCTGTTGGAATAGCTGAAAATATGCTCGTTGAAGTTGGTAAATTCACTTTTCCTGTCAATTTTGTTATTCTCTAAATGGAAGAAGACAACAAAGTTCCCCTTATTTTAGGACGATCTTTTCTTCACACTGCTGATGCAGTTATTCGAGTTAAACAGAAACAACTCAATCTTGGAGTTAGGACTGAACGAATGATCTTTAATATCGACTCTGCAATGAAACACTCTTACTCAAATGATGATACCTGTTTTAGTATCGATGTTATCGATGAAATTTTAGAAGAATATTTTGACACTCTTCTAGACGAAGGAAGCAAAATCCTCCATTCCATCGAAGGAACGCTTCTCGAAGAAGAAATTTTTTCTGAATTCGATGAATCCATAGCAATGGATGAAGATGAAAATTCTAAATCTTAATCCGATACCGCAGAACCACCATTCGAAAAAATCACCATCAACACAGATTATAAAATCAAGATATCCCTGGAAGAACCTCCTACAGATCTTGAACTCAAACCTCTTCCTGATAACTTGGAATATGTATTCTTAGAAGAACCGTCTTTCCTTACTGTAATCATATCATCTCAACTATCTGCTCAATATAAAGGCAAACTTGTATCCGTCCTTAAAAAACACAAAGAAGCTTTTGCCTGGAAAACAACTAACATTCTTGGTATCTACCCATCATTCTGCAAACACAAGATACAACTTCTGGATGACAAGAAACCAATTGTCCAAAAACAAAGAGGGTTGAATCTAAATATGCAAGAAGTTGTTAAGGAAGAAATCGTGAAACTCTTGGATACCGGTATTATTTATCCAATTGCCGATAGTCCTTGGGTTAGTCCTATTCACTATGTACCAAAGAAAGGTGGTATTACAGTTGTCACAAATGAAAATGATAAACTTGTCCCAATAAGAATCGTTACAGGTTGGCGAGTATGCATCGATTATCGTAAACTCAATGAAGCAACCTCAAAAGATCATTTTCCCTTACTATTTATGGATCAAATGTTAGAAAGACTCGTAGGAAATAAATATTTCTGTTTCCTCGATGGTTTTTCTGGATATTTTAAAATTCCTATTGATCCTAATGATCAAGAAAAAACAACATTCGCATGTCCTTTCAGAACATACGCTTATAGGCGAATGCCTTTCGGGTTATGTAATGCCCCAGCTACATTCCAAAGGTGCATGTTAGCAATATTTCATGACATGATCAAAGAATCCGTTGAAGTATTCATGGACAATTTCTCTGTGTTGATCCCACTTTAATAGATCAAATTCCTTAAGCTTGTATAAGGATTAGTTATATTAGATAAATCTAACACAACTATAGTAGAAACTTTGTTTGAATTTATTAAAAATTATGCGGAATCTAATCTTTAATATTAAGAAGAACTATCAATGAAACAGTAATTATATGAACATATAATTCAACAAACAAAAGCTCCAATATTAATAATATGAATACTCTCAAAGTATTACGGTTACAAAGACCTTGAAGCTATGAAAATTCTATGAATGACTCGTCGTTTTGGTACATCAATCTCTATGCCCTAGGATCTCCTTTTATACACCAAGGAGTCCTGAACGGCTTACAATACTTTCCTAAGTATATCAGATCTTTTAAACAAATAAGTTATACATATCTTTTACACAAATAACTCATATAAATCACATAAGCAGTACTAACTAACTCAACAGTACTAACTTCTTCACTAACAACATTAACTTTGTACTAACAGTAGTAACTTTTGTACTAGCAGTAGTAACTACTTAGTAGTTTTTCTTCTAAGTCTCTAAGCAGCACTAATATACACTAGCAGTAGTAACTTTACACTAGCAGTACTAACTGTGTACTAGCAGTAGTAACTTTACACTAGCAACTGTGTACTAGCAGAACTTTACACTTAGCATTTTTCTCTAAAGTTCTTGAGCAGTACTAACACAACTGAGCAGCATTAACTCTGATATGAACAACAGTAATACTAGCAGCATTAAGAAGGCTTTTAATCCCAACAATCCTCCCCTAAACTTGATATTTATCTCCAAAATCATCAAGTTTCTCCATTAAAAGCTCCATAATCACCAGGAGGATGCTTCCAAACACTTCATTGATTCTTAAGCTGTTTTGTGAGAAGTTTAAGAAGCTGATATGCCATTTCACTGAAATAATCAACCTGAAGCTTCTTGTTCAGCATATCTGTAATTGTAGGTGGTGTAAGGGGATATCTCTTTTCTACCAGCATGTAAATCATTCCAGATTGCAAACTCAAGCAATGCACTCCACATGAGTCAAATAGCTTCCAGCTCAAAACTTTGTACCTTTGTTGCAACTTCCAGATTTCATCTTCTACATGTGGTTCAAACATTGTCTTCAAATCTCCCCATAGCAGCAAATCCATATCCTCCACTGGTCTTGTTGATCCATATTTAGCCTTTACCAGCTTGTACAGCTCTACCAAATCTTCTTTGTCAACACTCTTAAGCAATTGACTAAAAACTAAGTACATCTTTGAACTTCCATCAGCTCTTATTATTTGAAAGTAGCTGTTATTTCTTTCTTTATGGATCTTCCACTCAACAATGGTTAGAGGATTAGTAGCTAAAGGTACAACATCAATTGTAACCTCTTCTTCATTTTGAATGACTTTCATTGGACTTTGAAGATCTGTTGTGTCTTTATCCTCATCCACCTTCTGCTTCTTAGTACTCTCTTGTTCCAACTCTTCTCCTGCTCTCTTTAAACTACCTTCCACTAAGTTTGTTCTGAAGTTAACAAATGTATTCACCCTCTTGAAAGCTCTGTCAAACATCTTCTGAATAGAATCAAAAGATTTATTCTTTAAGTCTTTGAGCTTCTTTCCTTCCATATTCTTTAGGTAAGTACACATGATTTTTCTTTATTGAGCTTGGGTTGGTGGTTTGTTCCTCTTCTCTTCTGATCTTTTAGCTACAAAGTGCTTTCTTCTTTTCTCTAAGAGTTGTTGAAATAATTTTGCCTTTTCTTCAACAAACAACTCTTCTTTCTCCTCTGCTTACAGTCTTTGAGCCAATTCACTATCAGCCTTAATCTTAGCCTAAATATCATCCCATTCTTCAGTCAAAGCAATATTGGCTTCATCCTTCTCCCTTGTAAGTCTCTCCTCTTCATCAAACTCAGCTTGTAACTTTAAGGCAGCTTCTTCATCAAGCATGATTTGAACTTTCTTCTTTATAGGTTTTACAGGTTCTTCTACCATTATTCCTTTACCCTTGTCCTGTGATTGTTGTGAAGAAATTATTGTTGTTGTTGTTGTAGATTTACCTTTACCCAAATCTTGTATAACAAACCTTTTCACCTTGGGTTTTACACTTTTCTAAGCTTCAAGTAATTGAGCATAAGTAACTTCATCAACAGTTAAATTCACATCTTTAGCAACAACTTCTTGTTCTGCAAACACCTCATCACCAGTCATAATACCCACATCAAACATCTCAGCATCAACATCATCTTGAACATTAACCAGGGTAATGTCTTCATCTGCATCAATATCATGAATCCTCCTCCCATGTTTGGATACATCCTCCCTAAACTTTCTTAATCTCTAGAGGATTCTACCCTAGCACTCAAACCAACTTTGTATAGTCTCTTTAGCTTATGAGTTCTTGAACTTCTTTTCTTTTCAAGCTTCTTGACCCTCCTTTTCAAACTAGCAATCTCATTAGCTTGAGTGGTCTTTGTCTTCTCCAAATCAAGAACTCTGGATTGTAAAGTGGTACATAGTTCCATCAATTCATTAAGTTTAAGTCTATCCTCATTACATTGAAGTGTGTTACCTCTTGCGAGTAGTGAATCATTAGAAAGTTTAGATATATTCTCAAACCTAGTTTGAGCAATAGTATCCCCTATGGTTTCTTGGCACCTGGGACCACCAACTGAAGTAGTTCCTAGGGAACTAGATTCATTAGGTGTTGCCTTAGATCGGGTCTTAGTTATGTTACCACTGTCCTGCTTTGCTTCTAAGCTAGAAGCAGTAGTGGCAGACCTCACCAAACTGTTACTCAAATCCTTATGGACAGCCTCATCTGCAACAATGTCTGTAGGACCACTAAGCTGAGGTACTTGAGTGTCCTTTCTCTTAGGCTTCCTAGGTGTTTGAGTCTTTTGTGGTTGAGTTAATGATTGAATAATGGTGGGTGTATGATGGGGATCAGTGGGCATTGTTGAACCTTCACCCAATTCAAATTGGTTTTGCACTACCATTGTTGGAAACAAAGGTGTTACTCTACCAAAAAAACCTTTGCCTACCCTCTTCATATTTCCAATTATCTTTTTAGTATGAGAAGGTGCATCATAAATTCTCTTGTGAGTTGACATAGATCGAGTTGTTGATTCACAAACACTTGGACAAACCTTGGATACGTCAAAAATTTTCCAGACAAATTATCCAAGTTCTTAACCATACTTTCAAAAATGTATTTTAAAAAGTTAAACTTTTGATTTATTGCTAAATAGATAATGGCAGATGCCATAGTGCTACTAAACTCATTCCATGCAGTAGTCTTTGAACTTAGTCATTGTAAAATAGTATGAATCAAAATTTTCCATTGTGGGGAAAAGAATGCCTTATAGAAAGTTAGCTTTTATGAAATTTTCTCATAACCCATCCTTGTAAGTTCTTTAAAAATGGTAGAGTTTGGTAAACAATCAATACCTTCAGCATCGTCTAGTTGAAGATCTCTTCTAACAGTTGATTATGTGATAATTATCTTCTTACCATCAACTAGGGCATGTAACTGACCTTCCCCATTAATAGTTTTGGCCACGACAGTAGACCAGAACTGTTAAATACATGAAATATATATAGTGGGATTGACGATTAAAGCATATTTTATGGGGTGTGCATTCATAAAATCCACAATTTGTTCAAACCCATCACATTCTTCGGGTTTACAAAAAAACGCGACCATATTGTGAGTATTTGAAAACTTTAGGATTGTCATTTGTGTTGGGTATTGAAAATGGATGATAAAATTGAGTTAGGGTTTGTGATTAGAGAGTTTACAAAAGTATGAAATCGATTAAATGATTGATTGAAACCCTTAATCGAAGTATTTATGAAAATACCCTCAACAACATTAACTTTCACCCAGCAGTAGTAACTCAGCAGTAGTAAGTATATGCCTAGCAGTATTAACTTTCACCCAACAGTAGTAAGTTATGCCTAGCAACATTAACTTTCACCTAGCAGTAGTAAGTTATGCCTAGCAGCATTAACTTTGAGTCACCAGCATTAACTCCAATTTCATTCTAAACAGCTTTTCCATCATCAATCTAACACTTTTCTTTGCTTTTCCTGCAAAATGTTAGTCCAAAAACCAAGAAAACACAAGCCATAGCAATTTTCACAATTATCACAGTATTAATTATACCTAGCAGTATTAAGTATAACTAACAGTAGTAACTCAGCAGTATTAAGTATAACCAGCAGTACTAATTATACTTAACAGCAGAAACTTTTAATGACATGAATAACAGTACTAATTCATACAAAACTCTACAAAAACATAAAGAGATAAAAGACTTTAAAGATTCATCATTCCAATACTAACAATCAAATATTGAAATCTACTTACATCAAAAGCTTTTGTAAGCAAATCTGCAACATTCTTGTCAGTATGGATTTTGACCATTTGAATCAATTTCTTTTCATTGCAATATCTAATAAAATGATGTCTGATCTCTATATGCTTTGTTTTTGAATGAAAAACATGATTTTTAATTATGCAAATAGTACTGTTATTATCAATAAAGATCTTGGTATGCATAAAATTATACCCATAATCAAGTAGTTGATTCTGAATCTAAAGCACTTGTCCACAACAACTTGAAGCAGCCACATATTCAGCTTCTGTTATGGAATTTGCAACCACTGTCTATTTCTTGCACTGCCATGATATTAATCTACATCCAAGGAATTGACAACCTCCTGTTGTAGACTTCCTATCCAAGCTTGCTCTAGCATAATCACTATTAGTGTATGCTACCAAATCAAAAGGAGAATCTTTTAGATATCAAAGTCCTAATTTTAGTTGACCTTTTAAGTACCTAAAAATCCTTTTCACAGCATGGAGATGTGAGACCTTTGGATTGACTTGGTATCTAGCACAAGCATACACTATAAACATGATGTCAGGTCTTGAAGATGTAAGATGCATCAATGAACCAATCATTGACCTATACATATGAACATCCACTTCTTCACCATCTTCATCCTTGAGCAGAGGCTTTTGAGTTTCCATTGCTATACTTGCAGTCTTGACTTTTGTAAACCCAAATTTCTTTAAAATTTCAACAACATATTTATCTTGACTAATAAATATGCCATCCTTCTTCTCCTACACTTGTAATCCCAAGAATAATGTAAGTTCTCCAATAGAACTCATCTGAAATTTCTCATGCATCAACTTCTCAAATGCATTGCATAGCTCCTTCTTTGTTGAACCAAAAATGATATCATCCACATAAACTTGGACCACCAAAATATCACCTTTATGCCTTTTTATAAATAAGGTCTTGTCAATATTCCCTCTTTGAAACCCATTGTCTAAAAGAAATGTTGACAAGGTTTCATACTAAGCTATAGGAGCTTGATGTAGTTCATACAGTGCTTTTTTAACCTTGTATACTCTATCAGAAAAGTCTAGATCTTCAAATCCTAGTGGTTGACATACATACACCTCTTTTTCAATCTTCCCATAGAGAAAAACACTTTCTATATCCATTTGATACACCATAAAATCTTTAAATGAAGCATAAGATAAAAAAATAGCCTAATTGCTTCAATTCTTGCAACAGGGGCAAAGACTTCATCATAGTCAATCTCTTCTTCTTGTGTGTACCCTTGAGCAACTAATCTTGATTTATTTCTTATCATCATTCCCCTTTCATCTGTTTTATTCCTAAAAACCCATTTAGAGCCTATAGCCCTTTTTCCATTTGGTAAATCTACTAAAGTCCAAACTTCTTGTAACTTTAATTATAGAAGCTCTTCCTGCATAGCCTCTATCTAGCTTGGATCCTTCAATACATGAATTACCTTTTTGGGTTCTTCCTGTGATAAAAAGCAAGCAAACAAGCAGTTTTGAAGGTCTTTATGGTTTGTTCTTTGTTGAATAGTACTAATAAACCCATGTTCCTCCAAATTCTTTGACATATTTCTTATTTCTATAGTAGATTGAAAATCTCCAATCACTTAATCAAGAGGATGATCTTTATAAATTCTTGTAGTTGGAATAGGACTGACTTGGATTGTTGTATTCAAATTGTTCATGTCAACCTCTGCACCATCATCTTCATCATCTCTTAAAAACTCAAATGTGCTATAATCTTCCAAGGCAGGCATATTTGGATCAAATGGAAGTTCAATGCTTGTTTTTCCACCAACAATATTAACCTCATTTATGATAGCAGCATTAACATTGTTAGTGCTGTTAACATTATATTCCTTCTCTTGATCATTACATTCACTTTCTTTTCTTGGATCTTCATCAACCTTCTTTCCATTATCACTTAAAGATTTGGATTCATCATCTTGAGAACTCTTTGGATTTTGAGAAAATGGTGAATCAGCAGTCTATAATGGTAGCAAAATGTAATTTTTGACATGTTCTGTCTCCTTTCTAGCTTGACCTGCATTATCACTTGCTTTTGTACCTGCAAAACCATTAGACCGTGTACTTGCAACAATTGGCTCATAATTCATTGTTCTTGTTAGTGCATCAATATCAAATAGCCAATCTGGTCGACTACCTACAACATTAGGTGTATTCTCATTAAACCTAATATGCAAGTTTTCTTCCACTATCCTTGTTCTACTATTGAATACTCTAAAGACTATACTATTCAAAGAGTATCCAATAAAGAAGCCTTCATCAGCCTTACTATCAAATTTGCCTAAGTGATCTATGGTATTGAGAATGGTAACAGTACACCTAAATGGTCTCATAAAACTTAAAATTGGTGTTCTACCATGAAAAAGTTCATATGGGGTCTTGTTATGAGGCTTAACAACTAACACTCTATTTTGCATATAGCAAGCAGTGTTAACTGCTTCTGCTCAAAAAGTAGTTGGCAACTTAGAATCAGCTAGCATAGTCCTAGCAGCCTCAATTAGTGTCCTATTCCTCCTTTCAGCAACTCCATTTTATTGAGGAGTTCTAGCTACACTAAATTGTCTCTAAATACCATTCATTTCACAATTTTTGAACTTAGTTCCATTATCACATCTAATCACCTTAACCTTGTGATCTACTATATTTTCTATCCAAGTTATAAAAGACTTAAGAATACCACTAGTCTCATCCTTAGTAGCTAGAAAGAAAACCTATGTAAACCTACTGTAATCATCTATGACAACTAGACAATACATTTTCTTCATAAGGTTTTTTATAAATGTTGGACCAAACAAGTCCATATGCAACAAATGTAAAGGAAGACTGATTGAGTTCTCTGTTTTGGACTTATAAGAGGCTCTGTGCTGCTTTCCCTTTTGACAAGCAACACAGTTTTGATCATTTTCAAAAATTTTGGAAGGTAAACCTCTTACAAGATTTCCCTTAACCAATTATTCATGGTTTTAAAATTTAAGTGACCTAACCTTCTATGCCAAAGTTTAGATTCATCAGATGTGGCTTTTGCAAAAAGGCAAGTTAAACCTCCTTTAGGAACTATGTTCTTTAAATCAAACTATACATATTGTTCTTTCTAGGAACTTTAAGTAAAATTTGAGTTTCATCAATTAACTTAAAGTTTGGAGATAAAACAATACATTCAGTGTCATTAAAAAAAACAATATTCTTTTTATCACACATTTGTGAGACACTAAAGAGATTAAACTTTAACTCTCTCATAAAATACACATTTTCAAAATCTAGATTACCAGTTTTAATGGTACCTTTTCTTGTAATTTTTCCTCCTTTGGGGTTCCCTCCAAAAGCAACATATCTTCCATCTATCTCTTCATAGTTTGTAAGATAGGACATGTTCCCTGTCATGTGCCTTGAGCATCCACTATCAATCACTCCTTGATCCTGTAAATCCATTTGTGGATTGTCCTGCACATTAGATAAGAAAATCAATTTCTTTTAGGGACCCAAGCCATCACTGACTTGGATCTGCCTTGTGCATCAATATAATCAAACTTATTTAGGGTGATTAATGCACTGTTGTGTTTAGAAACATGGTCTAAAACATTAGTCTTTGGTTTCTAAACACAACAAAGATATGACATTGGTCTGGCAGCATTCACTGTTGTTTCTGAGTGAGCAATATTAACTTGTCTAGCAGTATTAACTGATACTGCTATTTTAGAAATAATTTATCTAGCAATATTAATTGATACTAAGCCATATGTCATTAGTACTGCTCTTGAAACCATGTTCTCTTTAGCACAAAGGTAAGTCTTTTTAGAAAAGTTTTGATGATTCACCCTTTGAGCATTGTTCCAAACAGGTTTTATCATCCTTTGATTTTGAAACTGTTTTTGATGGTAATTGCAATCAACTTGTAAATGATCAAAGATTCCACACACATAACATGCCTTATTAAACATCTCAAAAATGTTTCATAGTGTTTGAGACATCATATTGTTCCAATTTCTTTGATTGCCTCTTAGACTGTGAGTGTTTTGCCTATGTTGCTCAACATGTTTAACAGTTTTCCTAGCATTTTTTTTCTTGTTGTTTAGATTTGACAAACTCTTTCTTAGCAATACTAGGCTTAACTGTTTTCTTCTCAGTTTTAGTTTGAGACATATTTTATTCCTTACTATCTGACACCCATTCTTCAATAATTGGGGCATCATCATTCTTCCTAACTTCCTTAGGATCTTTTTCACTAGACATTCTGTTCTCAATTACAGGCTTATTAACTAACTCATCTAAACCAATAAAAGACAAATCAGGTGTTGGAGGCATGAAATTTCATGTGTAGAGAGGTGGAACTGCATTATATTTTTCATAGCCTAAATCTTTCTTGCAATTATCAACAATCTGACACTCTATGAGCTTGTTTAGACTTTTAGATGCATTTTCAAATTTATCTACATTAAATCGAATGCTATCTTTTTCTTTTTGAGCTATTTCAAGCTTCTTCCTAAGCTCTCTATTAGTTATTTCTCCTACTTGAATATCCCATTTTAAGCCATTAATTTTTTCTACACAAACAGACTCATTCTTTTTATAAAATTCAAGTTTTTCTTCCACTGATTCTAAACCTGTTTTATAACCTAAAACCATTAAACTAGATTTCTCTAAATCTCTTAATAGCTGATCATTTTGAGATTTAAGTAATTTAACAATTTCCATACAAGATTTTGAACAATTTGAATCATTTGATACATTTGAGTCAGAACTTGAAGATGAGTAAGCCATGAGTGCATAATTAGGCCCTTCCTCTTCCTGATCACTCTAGTCATATCCACCAAGACCATCACATGACACCAAAGTTGTGGAAGTAGATTTTTCCATAGGCACACTCCTTCTTGAGCTTTCCTTGTTCTTTTTGTCTTGATTTCTTGAAGCTCTACACTCCCTGGTAAAATGTCCCCTCTTATGGCAGTTGTAGCACTCCACTTTGGACTTATCAAAACCAATAGTCTCATTGCCATTTACAGTAAGCTTCCTTCCTGTATTCTTTAAAAACCTTCTAGCCCTCATAGTCAACATAGCCATCTACCATCTTAAATCCATCTCTTCTATGTCATCAGGATGGATTTGTTGCAAGTCCTCATGTGTAAGTTAAGGACTATTTGGTTGACTAGCAAAGAATGAAAAAATAACAACATCACTCAACTTATCAATATTTGTAGAGTAAGCAGTATTAACTTGAGTGCTAGCAGTAGTAACTCAATGAGCAGCATTAACTGCTTCATTAGAGCTGCTAGTGTTGTTATTTGAAGTGGTCACAAAAGCCATGTTTTGTGTGTTTCAACTTGAGCTAGACATCCCTTTGACTTCTGGTTCATACACTTTGAGGTTGTTGTAGATATCATCCATACTCATTGTATCCAAGTTAGCTTTATTCCTCCACACAACATCATGTGTGTTCCACTCAGGTGACAAACTTCTTAATAACTTTTGATTAACATCTTCTTGTAAAAGCTTTTCATCCAAAAGCTCCAACTGACTCAAAAGCTTTTGAAGCCTATCAAAGGTTTGATCAAGCATATCTGAGCTTGGAGCAGTGAAGTTTTCATATCGCTGCTTTAAGAGGTTTCTTTGAGTCTTTTTAGTAGCTACATTCCTACCAAATCTCTTTTCTACAGCTTCCAGCAACAACTTAGCATCCTTTATTGAGTTAAACTTTAACTGATGTTCATTGGGAATTCCCATCATTAAAGTACTTCTAGCCTTCACTTCTAATCTTCTATGAGCCTTATCTTCAGCAGATGTAATAGGCATCGCTGTCATGACACCTTCTACCATCTGTGTTTTTGGCAAGGTTGCACCATTCTCTATGACTTCCTGTAACATCCGTGATTTAATCAGGTTAGTGATACGTTTAGAAATGGCTAAGAGTTTATTATGTGTGTTTCTTGTGTGCTATGTGCAATTTATGTGTGCTAAGTGGTTTGAATAGGTGTGTGATATCGTTTTGAGGTGTATGATCATCTCATTTTGAATGTGTTTGTGTTTGGTGATAAGTATTCCTTTCGTTCACGAATAGTGATAATTGAAAAGTAATGGCGTATTGCATGTAATGCTACGTAATAGTTAAATGATTTTGTATTAAGCGTTTATGGGAACCGTATTATGAAGGAAATAAGTTAAGTGAGTGAAATTTGGCGAATTAGGGTAGAATTTCTAAATATAGAAAGTGAAATGTAAAATGAAAAGTTATTTTTAGAAGGTTAGTAAGTTGCGTTTATGTAAAAAGGTTTACCCAAATTAGCTTAGGTTTTTATGAAAACTTAAGTTAATGAAGATAATTATGTAATTATTAATTAAATAAAAAAATATAATTAAAGGGGTGATCGACCGGTTGGGAAAAAAGAAAAAAAAAGAATCAAAGTTTGACTTAAAATAGGATTCTATTAGTATAGATACAAATTTAATAAAACCTTAAATCACTTTTTCTCTCCTCCTCCCCCTTTGATCTGCCGAACCTTCAAGAGAAGAAAAAAAAAGATTTTTTTTATCAAGAACGAGTTGGTAATTTAGTGTTTCAAGAATCAAGGTTTAGGTATGTATTAATTAAGCTTTTGTTTAATCGTTCTTTAAAACATGTAACAATTAATATGATAGATCATTAGGGTTTTTAAAACTTCTGTAATTAAGGATGTTTTAATCATGCTAGAACGTTTAGGGTTTAATTAGGATCTTATTGGTGTAAGTGGTTAGAGTTAGAACGCTTTAATTCATGATTTAGAGTTGAGCAGAACTTAGGGTTGTGTTCAACTGATGATATCTAGATGATAAAAACGTGTTTTGATATGATTCAAAAGCCTAAATTGTAGTTCAAAGAGTCTATTTTTCAAAAATTCTGGCCTCGAATGATTTTGGAGTTTTGGAAGTTGGTTAAATATTGGTTACAAGAAAAATTGTCAAACAGTAAATACGGGTCAGATTTAGGTCATGTTTAGGAGGGTAAAACCCTAACTTAAAAGTGGAATTAAGGTTAGACAATCTACATTGATTTAGTTCTATATGTATATAAAGAAAACCTAAAAGGAGAGATTCTTATTGTGCATCTAAGTAGGGTAATTAGGGCCATACTTTTTGGTGTGCAATCAGATCCAAATTGGGACAATTTTGAAGTTTGATTTAATTTGGGATAATTGCACAGGTAATGAGTAATTGGGAATCACAAGGTAGCTAGTAAACTCATAAATGAACTTAGGTGATTTTTGGTATAGTTTATGAAGGTCAGCTAGTATGGTTTTTAAGTTGGTAAAGATACGTTAAAATTCTGCATTTTTGTATAAATTGTAGTTAACTAGTGTAATGAGTTAATGAAGTTGTTAAGGTTGGGCATGGTGTCGGGGTGACCCATGACGGTTAATCACACCCTTAGACATCCATCATATGTGTGTTACATGTACTAGAGCTTTGATCTTGGTCGCGTATAACCGTGTTTATCTATTTGTATAGTTGCGTGATAGGAATTGGAAGCTGTGTTTTGAGCATTCAGGTGAGTTACATAGTCCCACTTTTTAAATTGTTTTTAAACTTAGGATGGAAATTATGCAAGTGTTTAAATATGTTTTAAATTCCTGTAATTATGTGTTAGTGTAAATGCATGGACTATTATGTGACTGATATGCGTTATGTGCTACATGTTATGTGATGTGATATTGGTGTGTGGCCTAGTCAGGAGGGTTACTTGCGGGTATCCATGGCCTGAGCTAGAAGGAAAGAGATTTGGTATGATCCAAGGGCAATATGGGTCATCTGCTTGGTGTTTGAATGATTGATATGATTGAATTCCATGTTAGCTTGTATGTTAGTTAGCATAATTGTCATGCAAGCGTATTGTTTTTATAATTGCATGAATTGGTTAAATTGTTTTGGTAACTGATTTGATATGAGTGTCTGAAAACCTATGTTTCTCACCAACCATTGTGTTGACGTATAAGCATCATTTTTAGGTATTCAGCAGGATGAGATTAAATTTAGGAAAAGTGGCTAGATGGACCGTAGGCAGCTGGCGAAGTTTAGTTAACTAGATTTTGTTATTGAATTGGATGATGAATGTTAATTGTTTTCTTTGTTAGGATGTATGAATGTTTACATGTCATGACGTTGGCATGAACTGCCTTCATTTCAATGTCAGACGCCTTTTGGATTTTGTTGATGTGTTTGGGTATTTTCATGACATTGCGTGTCTATACCTTGTATTTTATGCATGTTTTAGTTTCTTTATATAGACGCCAATGTGTTGTGATGATTCCCTTTCTCGTCGCGCCTCACGTTTCTGCCTTGGCGGGGTGTGACACTTCCCAGAGTGCATAGTCTATCATCTGGATGTATTGTTCAATCCTCATCCTCCATAACTCAAACTCACCCGGTTTGAGCATGGGAACTTTGGATGCAGCCACCATGTGTGCAGAATCTTGATCCATATCTTCTAGCAAAGTTTCTCAAAGCAACAAGCTCTGATACCACTTGTTGACCCCACTTCAATAGATCAAATTCCTTAAGGTTGTATAAGGATTAGTTGTATTAGATAAATCTAACACAACTATAGTAGAAACTTTGTTTGAATGTATTAAAGATTATGCGGAATCTAATCTTTAATATTGAGAAAAACTATCAATGAAACAGTAATTATATGAACATATAATTCAACAAACAAAAGCTCCACTATTAATAATACGAATACTCTCAAAGTATTAGGGTTACAAAGACCTTAAAGCTATGATAATTCTATGAATGACTCGCCGTTTTGGTACATCAATCTCTATGCCCTAGGACCTCCTTTTATACACCAAGGAGTCATGAACGGCTTACAATACTTTCCTAAGTATATCAAATCTTTAAAAGAAATAAGTTATACATATCTTTTACATAAATAACTCATATAAATCACATAAGCAGTACTAACACAGCAGTAATAACTTTTTCACTAGCAGCATTAACTTTGTACTAACAGTAGTAACTTTTGTACTAGCAGTAGTAACTACTTAGCAGTTTTTCTTCTAAGTCTCTAAGCAGCACTAATATACACTTGCAATAGTAACTTTACACTAGCAGTACTAACTGTGTACTAGTAGTAGTAATGATGACATCAAATAACATCTATTTTATAGCATCATTTATCCCATGTTATTAACCCATTTTGTATAGTTATTGCAAAGAATTGTTACTTAATCTTTTATATTTGAGAATTGCAGTAATTATGGATTAATTGGTGAAAGTTAGCAAAAGGCAAGCATTTTGGAGGATAAACAAAGAGTTTGAGAAAGTCTACTGATCTGACAGCCAATACGCCGTATTATTCTAGACCTATACGACGTATCCAAGACTTTGACGAATCAAAAGACCATTGCCTGACTTTGAAGAATACGCAGTATCCACATCAACGATACGCCGTATACAATACTTTGGTCAACAAAGAAGAACAAGCTAGATTTACCCAATACGCCGTATCCATCAAGAAGATATGGTGTATCCGTGCATACACTTCACAAGAAACCACGAAGACATAAAGACCAATACGCCATATCCAGAAAACCCCTATACGCCGTATTCACAATATAGTAATAAAATATTCTAGAAGATATCAAACGTGGTCCTTACTCCAAGAAATCCCCAATACGCCATATCCCACATGGATGGATACAGCGTATCGACGCGATTCCAGACACTATAAATAGATGACCCTAAACTCAGTTTTAATCATGCAAGTGAATCCCTAAACTACCAAGTCGACCAAGAGATGATCAGAAGAGCCTAGAAGGTTAGAAAAGAGCCTCAAGATCATAGGAAAACTCTTGTAATCTTCGTGCAACCGAATACGCATTCGATCGAGGTTTCTTTACTTTAA
>BQNB010058706.1:12130-37645 GCA_026074375.1 Tanacetum coccineum
GAAAGTTCCTTTTAAACGGCGTACATGCAGCGCTTATGGTGGAAAGGGTCATAACAAGGCTACATGTAAAGGGTGCAGCGCTTGCGGTGAAGTAGGTCATCACAAGGGTATATGTAAGAAGTTTTGGAACCAGGATAACGAAGACGAAGTTGATGATGAAGATGAAGGTGATAACGAAGACGAAGTTGATAAAGATGAAGTTGATAACGAAGACGAAGTTGATGATGAAGATGATGTCGATGAAGAATATGAAAGCGAAGAAGAATAAGCGGATTCTAAGAAACTTTTGTCGCGTGCTTTATATCTTGTAATTTTAGACTTGTTTTATTTCATACTAGTTGTTTACATTACATTATTTTACTCTTTCCTATGTTTAAGAATCAATAAGTTTTGCCGTAATGTTTTGTTTGTGTTACTATTTAATTGCACAATATTTTAGAAGTTACAATCCAAATATGTTAAATAAAAGTACAACATTAAACATAACTCCACATTGTTTAATATGTACTTGTACAATATTGTATAATATTGTAATGTATACGTAAATACATAGCAAGTACCACAACAAAACCTTATGTTCACTATATAACACTACAGTAGCATACCAAAAAAATAAACAACAAAACATATATGAATCTACATTTGAATCACTTATTATAAACCAAACCTATAAAAACATATATGAACCAACAAAAAAACATATACAAACCAAACAAAACATTTATGATCTTACCAATAAACATATATTAACTTACCAAAACATATTTGCAAACAATCTACTGTTTAACATATAAAAAAACAAACCCATTGAATCCTTATATTTGAACCAACACTTATTATAAACGAATCCAACAAACACATATATGAACCAACAAAAAACATATATGAACCAAACAAAACATGTATGAACTTACCAAAAAATATATATATGAACCTGCCAAAACATATATGAACCTGCCAAAAACACTTGGTATATAAGGATATTAGCGCGTTTCCATATACATAGTACACTGACTTCTCTTACTTCACTTACATTTTAACCAACACTTATTATAAAAACCAAACCCATTAAATCCTTACATGTGAACCAAAACTTATTATAAACGAATCCTACAAACACATATTTGAACCAACAAAAAACATATATGAACCAAACAAAACATATATGAATTTACCAAAAAAAACATATACGTAGACACACTCCACTGTTTCATTGTTCAACAATAGATGCAAAATATGAAAGTGTAATATACAACTACAAATCCTAAATAACAAGAAAAACCATGAAAATATGATCATAACCATAAATACAAGAAAAACCATGAAAATATGATCATAACCATAATAACAATCAAATCCATGAAAATAACAACATAACTAGAATAAATATGAAAACCATGAAAATAACATCATAACTAACCAGAATTCCATTTCAAATCCTAAAACGATACTACAAGGTTCATAACATAATGAAAACCATCAAAATAACATCATAAACTCTTTTTTTAGATACCCTTCAAATGAAAACAAAACAATAATAACAAAATGCATTTTTCATTGATGACTCTAATCACTTGCCATCCATTTCTTCATGAATCTTACCCTTATATATGTTGCAATATGATAGTAGTAGCTTTGCTGCGTACTTGTTCCTCAAACGGCCTAACTGTGTATTCTGCTTTTTACCTTCAACATCCAGACCGCATTTCTATTTTCCAATGTCGCTGCCCATATAACATTCCATATGTCGCATCAAAAATATCCCACAATCTTTTTCCCTCCTATTTGTTTGCCAAGTAAAATTACCACGCACAAGTTGACATTCTATAATTTGAGCTGCTTTTACATGGTTTATAGCATACAGGTACTGGCCGAAAATTCGGTGCTGCATTTTGTTAGCGTTCAAAAAATATCAGTATACTAATTTGTTTTGTCAACTAACTAATACATTTATATGCCAATTGTACGTACCAGTATTGATGCAACTCTCATATCATTAATATCTTCATCCTTCCTTTTCTTTCGTGTAACTTTATTTCCTTCTTTTTTGCTGTCAATCAATGTTACAGCCGGATTCTTTAAATTAACACACACAATAAATTTATGTTGATCATTGCTAACGGGGATGAAAACCTGCATTTTACAGATAGTATACCACACATCACTGTTTCAAATGCCAATTTGTGCGGGAATGAAAACCTACATTTCACACACATTTTTCTAATGCAATTCTGTACTTGATACGCACAACCAAATACACCAATGTTCTTATTAAAAAAATAAAACACCCCTGTTCTTAATAGGCACACCCAACCATCAATGTCCTTACTACAAAAAGCAAACACCCCTTTCCCTTTGCACCCAAAAAACCACATGTAATTCTCACCATGTCCTTAATATACACACCAATAACACCCTTAATCATAGATTTAGCATTATTTCTATACACACATCCTTAATACTAAACTTAATACGCATAATAACACTAATGGCATATAATTTTAGTTATTCACACATCCTTAATACTATAGTTAATACGCATAATCACACTAATGGCATCTAATTTTTTGTCACACATTTACCATAAGTTTTTCAAAATTAGAATAAAAACATACAATATCGGCTTTTTCCAGCATAGTCTGCCCCCCGTAAGACGAGTTTGCATTCTCAGCATATTCCATAAACATTTCTAGTGTATAAGCGTTGTCACCTGCGAACAACTTTTTATCCTGTGTGACGTGCATTTTTTATTAGTTATATTTTTCACTTAAATATATTAGTAGATCATTAGAAAACAACAGACTTACCACTTCAAACGTAGAAAAAAACAATCTTGCTGGTGAAATGGAATCTTTCTTTTCCTCCATGAAATTCAGATACGCAGACCACGAGCTCAACACGTTGTCATCAACCGGTTCATGCGGTCCAAGTGTCTCAATTTGACCTCTTGAAGATTGGTGCCCGTACTTTGTCGTGGACAGAACATCACTGTTATGAAATAACATTCAAATTAATAGCAATATAAGCAGACATACAAAAAATAGCAATATAATCATTCTGGTGAACACACATATGCAACAGTTAAATTAGTTGCTTACTTATCATCTCCAGCCCTTTTTTTAAACAAGATGTTTGCCAACCGCTTCTCCTTACTGTTTTCAACTTTATCAGCATTTACAACCCTAATATAGAAAGGCGACTTCATACGATCAGTCAATGTAACAGCTCTACGTCCACAGACGATCACTTCATTTGTCGGACTGAAAAAATTCAATGGCACTACGTCCAATTGATCCTGGCGTGCTTTTACTCTGTTTTCTTCCCTATCAATATTGAACCTACTCTCACTTTTCCTACTAGAAAATGCTTCTACACCTTTTTTAGAAGTGTTTACAACTTCTTGGTGTGTTTCTGCTCCCATATCATATTTACCTTGGGTCAAACCAAGACTAAAACTCAGTATATCTGAAAAATTGATCATTTTCTTACGTTCAGATTCTTTGTACAGCCTGTCCGCAGTTTCAAAAACAATTGCGTGAGTCTGTGGACCCATTTGGTATCTTGGCGAGTCTTATCCACCACCTGTACGGTCACCAGCTTCCATACTTTGTTCTTGTCCTTCATTTGCCATTGTTTCATCTTCCGTATGCACACTTGCACGACCTATGTCCTCATTCTCTTCTTGTTGATATTGAAGTGACTCAATAAATCGCTTTTCCAACTCAACGAACATTATTCCCCGGAAACATCTCTTTTGCAGCATCAAATGTTCTTTCAAAACCACATCTTTCCTTATTTATACACACAACCTAATTGTTCAATTTCCAAATAAATCCCTACATTATAAAACCAAACTCATGTTACATGTTTGTTTTCAAATACAATCACAATTTTTTTTTAAAAGTCCAACATCACAATTTACCTCCAAATTGTCAGGCATCGGGCCGTCTTGCTCTTCAACATACAGTCCTGCTAGTTCACCCTTCCCAAGTCCTCCAGACTTTATTTCTGCTAACTCTCGCTCTTTCAGCAACTCCTTTGTCCACATTGTTATAGGTGGTCTTTTTCTTCCAACTCTAAAATCTTTACACACAGTTCCATCAACATACATCATCTGTTTAATCAACCATACATAATATAAGCACTTATAATATGTACGTAAAAATAATTTACTTGTAAACATCTATGATATTACTTAGAGTTAGCAACGTTAATGGACCCAAGAAGAAGCTATTTGTTTCTGTATTCTTCTAGCCGTCCTTACACTTTTTCAAACATCTCCAAATGTAACTGCACCAATTGACTTTTTCTAGATCCGTATCCATTCTTATATGGTTTAGTACACTCAGATCACATATTCCCTTTGTTTTTACACATCCCATTACCAAGGTAAAAAGAACAATGAAGTTTAACTTAAAGTTCATATCAGCTACCCTTGAATTCCTAATCATACGTTTAACATGATTTGCAGTTATGTTCTTAATACCAACAAACTGATCCTCTCAATTCTTGATCATTTGTGCATCTTTAACTACATCTTTAGCGAATATATCAACACCTTTGTTGATAATTCCAATCATATCAGCTATTGATTCCATAGTTATCAGAAGTGAAGCATTTTCCAATTTGATTTCCATCGTTTTTTCATCAAAGTTGTATAAAACATAAAAACCTAACTTCGACGGAATACCTTTTACTTTAAAATGAAGAAACTTTCCAATACCTAATTGTTCCAGACAAGTTTTCTGTACTGGTGAAAGTTGGGATATGGCATTGAAGAATGCCCTTGGGCTATTTCTTATCTGGAATATATATGTATTAGTCCCAACACCTTTGTTTTTTTATGGACTCTTTTTTTACATTTTCTTTTTTTCCCTACTTTATTTCGTGAAATTGATTTATATGAAACAAATAAATGAAATCTTAAAAATCTATTTTATTTACACTTCTAGGTTTTAATTTGAATGCAACACTTACCAATTGTGTTATCCATCTTTCTTTTCTTTGTTATCTTCCCATCTTTCTCATCCTCTATTTTTTTAATTCCTGTCAAACATACATGTAATGCGGTCAAAATCCAGTTCTAGTAAATAACAACGATTCCTAAAAATGTTTATATATATGCACTTCCCATTTATACCTGAACTTGATGGACTGGCATCTGTATTATCACCCTGAGTCTTGATACTATACTCACTGCCTTCTTCCTCACTTAAATATTCGTCTACATCGATAGCTTCATCGATTGAGTTTTCCTTTATTACTGGCCCTTTACACTTTAATCTGCCGCTTCTCCGAATTCCTGTAAGTATGCATACACCCTCAGTTAATTCACATCTAACTAATATGCAACACCCATCTAGTATGCATCACTGATCATTTTATCAAAACACCTATTCATCACTCATTTTTCAAACATATTTGAACCTACAATTTCAGTCTATAGCAAACAAATATTCACAACCCTTATTCTAAACACCCATTTTCCCCTATTCTACTTATAATGAAATATCAAAGGCAGATCAAACACCCAAACATCCATATTCCAAACACCCATTTTCCCCTGTTTCACTTATTTATACAAATCACCACATAAATCAACCAAACAAACACCCAACAACTAGTATAGTAACCCAAACACCCCTACAATTATATGATTTTGTTAAATAACCACTAATTTTCAATAAAACAAAAAAATAAATCTTTATATAAATTACCTGAATCACACAAACAAACTAATAATTAAATAAAAAACACATATGTCCTTTGATAATTACACACTTTCTTCTTTACTTAGTTAATCGGATATTCAAACACAAGAATTAGTAACTTTTATATTCCCAGGTTCAATTATGATTAAAATTCTAATTAATAAAAAAATTAATATAAACAATTACAAACATAGTATGCATACCTTCCATGGATTGATGAACCGATTTTGTGTGGAATGCGTTCAATTATGTTCTTTTTTAACCATGAACGATTACACAAAATGTGGATTTGGTAGGTACGGTTTTTATATAGATAAGAACTAAATAAATGGTTTACCAGTTTAATTGATTTGTGAGATACTAGTGAAGACATTATAGCAGTTACATATCAATCTTTCCCGTAATTGTAGCTATGTGATATACATGCATTTGAAAATTTTAAATGTTTAATTCCACTTTTGCCCTTATTCACCCATTTGGAGGCAACAATATTTTCCACTAATTACAAAAATGACATTTTACATTGATATGTTGTATATCATGCATTATTATGAGTAAACATGCTAGTTTCGTAGGTTATGTACAAAAAAGTGGTTTTGTATTGAATGGTCCTATATATATATATATATATATGTATAGTAAATCATATATATATAATACTACATAATATAAATATATAAAGTAATTATATATATACACAACTAGTGTTTAAATAACTCCTGCGCCGACAGGCGGGTGCGCTTGTCATTCCACAATCAGATCACAACCGCGCAAAAACCTCGAATAAACCAAACTCTAACTCCTGAGTACACAATCACAGAAACATGGAGTAAACCACTAAGAAAAAAATACTTATCGTGGCATTTAGAAGACATTTAGCTTCTGTCATATCAGAGTTCTGTCATCCATTTCTTGTAAAAAAGATTATGAACATTATGAAAAAGAGTGTCATTTATATTTGTATTTCGCGATTTGGGTTGTATTCTTGGCTGCAAAAAAATTTTGTTATCCCCATATCAACTGGTTTGTAATCAAACACTTAATAACTAAATTGATACAGTGGTTATAATATCAATATAAAACGAATAGAATGAAGATGACATAGATAAAAGTTTGTGTATTGAATAGATGACATAGATAAAAGTTTGTTTGATAAAAACTCAGAAAGAACAATTAAGATGTGTTAAAGGACCGAAGCGTTTTACTCAAACGCTAACATGATTGACATGAACTACTGTACACATCAAGCTCTACTAAACTAATGAATCATTTTAGCCCGCGTCTCTGTAGTATGCATACATCCATTTTTTCATCACCTGCGACAAAGAAACAAATAATTGACAATGTAACTAATAGGTCTTCAATCTACACGTCTCCTTCCGATTTCCTGGAATGTCACGAGAACTTGGAACATGTTGTTAGTTTTTTTCGGATATGATGACACATTTAGTGCATATAGTAACTTGAGGTGTTCCTAATTTAAGGAAAGATTAATATTTAAAAATACACAAACACAAAAATGATCACTTATTAGACATATATACTCAGGATACCATCTATGTTTAGTAATGATAGGAGTCTGTAGTTACAAGTACAACAAAATATAATTACGAAATGAGACAGGTAAAATTAGTGATCACAACCAATGAATTCAAAATATATAATGCACAAATCTAAATGGTTTTGAATTCATTTTCTTTTTGTATATCTTCAAGATATGTCATATAATTAGGGAATATATCTTTATAATTATGGAGTATATCTTAATTTATTTAGAAGTATTTTGGAAGATTAAAATATATCAACATATTTTTTTTAGAATATATTATTATAGTTTTGGATAGTAAAACACAAATGGTGGGTTGGCTCAGTTGGTAAACTTGATTGGAACTTAACCCTAAGTCACAAGTTAGAACCTTGTCATGGACAATATTTTTTAAAAAAATCTAAAAATTAATGCAAAATGTGTGCCATGTCATCGTTGAGGTGGCATCCAGTCACTAAATCATATTTATACACTCATAATTAGCCCCATATATAAGTTATAGATCTATATACATATATACATTATTTATAAGAGGATGTATGCTACATCATAATTCCACATGGCATCCTATAAAGCCATGTCATCACGAAAGCCATGCCATCACAATTAAAGCCACCTAAGCATATATCTAGAAATTATGGAATTTTTATAAAAATTACGTCCCTTGCAAGATTCAAACCCGGGTCTGCTAATTCATAAATAAGCACCTCAACCAATGGAGCAAACTAGAAGTTATGATGGACAATTAAAAAACAAATATGTCATGATTAAAAAAATTCTTTTAAGATAAATTTGGAAATTATTTAGATAATTAGAAATTATTTAGAATATATTTCAAACAAAAAAAAACACAACATTATTTTCTTTGAAGATAATTGAATATTTTTAAATTTTATCTCAAAATAATCCAATTATAAAAACACCATATCAAAAACCATGTATGAATCACGTATGTATCTTCTTCTCCAAACGCTAACGATGAAATTGTGTTTTTTTATTTTTTAGGTTTTATGTATACCAGAAAATGTGCGTCTCTTCTTTTGATAACCCTAATGATCCACGTAAAAAACAGGTATGTATCTTATTCTTAAAACCCTAATGATGTGGCATCCTTGATGTTTTTGTATGGTCAGCATCCTTTGTAGGATCCCGTTAACACTTCATATAACACATATGATGCACGAATTTGTAACAAGAAAATAGTAAGAAAGATAGTGGTGTAGAGAGAGAAAGAAGAGAGAGAGATGAGAGAATTGAGAGAAAAGATATTTATTAAAAATGAGAAGAGATATTTTCTAAGTAAAAAATATCTATATATACCCCTACATATTTAATGTGACGCGCGGGATATTTAACTAGGACTCGGGCTCGGGTTTTGCTTGGGATTAAACCCGAAACATATACAATATTAGTTTAACTATCGAGCCCGATTCCCGATACTTTCCTATTACAACGTTAACTAATTAATTGACCGAGACTTAAATACATAATGAACGAACTTCATGTTCGACTCAATATTTTGAGGCTAACAATCTCCCCCGAAGTGAGTTCAATGATGACACTCCTTCATGAGATAATGAGATTGCTTTTGTCGTTAAGCTCATGTGGTCTTGGTCTTTCTCTTTGTTCTTTGTTGTAAACTTGTTCCTTCATGCTTTGCGGTCTTTACTTTTGGCCTTTGTCATTGTCTTTTACGTCTGTGCCATCTTGCGATCTTATGACTTTGACCAACATGCTCATTCTATGCATCATCTTGAAAGCTTTATTTCAGAGTTTGCGGAAGTCTTTGTCTTTAAATCTTGAGCTTTCTAGATAGTATGTCTTCGTAGATTGAGCATTTGAATGGGATTGAGGTTGCCGTTACCACCGTTTGACCTGCAGGTTTACGTTAGTGATAAACGAGAAAATTGATTTGAAAATCAATCGACGTATTACTTGTAAAAGCGTTTTTGTAACACATCGGGAGTTTTAATCGAGAGTTTCATGTTTTTATCGTAAATATCATCAACCGCAATTCATTTACTGGGACCATCTCGTGATCCAGATGTCCAAGTTTTGATGTACATATAGAGATCTGCAAGTCACCTACCAAGAGCTTGTTTTGATTGCTGGCTCTAGCAGGATTTCCATCTTTATTGTGAATACATGAGTATCACTCGGATGTTCTGGCAATATCACAATTGATATATACGTAGGACTCTTGATATCATGCTTGTAAACCTGATGATGATTCAAACCAATAGGAGGAAAAGAAGTGATTTTGAAATTGAATGTTTGTCGCTAACTAGAATTTTGATGATCTCTTGCTCTAGACTCGATTAGTGCAATTTGGTTTTTAGTACACGAAGGTTGGAGCATATTTCCACCTATTCAATACAACATAACGAAGTGAGATGTCAATAGATAACCGTGTTGTATCTCCGTGACAAATGAGACATGTTTTCTGCTGAAGAAGCCCGAATTGCTGAAAGGGTGTGCATTGCATCAACTGTCCATGATGTGCGTTTTTCATGTCAATCAATTAACTTGTGATTCTGACAGCATATGTATTGACCTGGTTTCTGCCTTAAGTTGTGTGTGATGGTCATCTCTTGTTACACCATTTTATCCATACATTTCTTATAATTCTTCAACTGCCTTCAATGCTTACCATACGTCATTACTAACACCTTGTTGTGATTGTTCCAGTGTTAACTCATGTCTTAGTCTGCATTATTCCCATTACTCGTTCATCTCTAATCATACCTAAGGACTGCATTGTCTAACTTTGGATTATCGGCTTAGGGTAGAGTCCTCCGGTTCGGGTTGGGATCATAGAGTTGATTGCCTAACCTAACCACCTTATGACTTCAGATTCATCGTGAAATTAAGATGTTGTTGGGTATAAGATCGAACCATAAAACTTTTTTCTTACTATTCAGCACATTAAGCCGAATAGATCATATTTTAAATATCATTTACTCTCTCCTTATTCTAAATAATAAACACTTAGTTTTTGAAATACCTGTGATTAAATATGTCTTGAAAATTATGGTGGGAGAAAATATTATCAACATGAATGGTTTGAACATTTTTGATAATGTTGTGAATACATAAGAGTTGTCTTGTTTGATGTATCCAAAAACATTAAAACTTTGTTTTTCGAAAGACTCCCCCTCAAAATAGGACCAATTGAGAAATTGTAGTCTTTTTGAAAACATTGTGATGATTGATTGTAAACATACAATTTTGAAAGATTATGAATAGGTCATCGAGAAATGTCCTTGAAAAAATAGTTGTCAACTTTTTGAAAAACCAAATGTTGAGGAGGACGTCGTCTTCTAACGCTAAGGGTAGCGCACGGTGTCGTACACTATCCTATTTTCATGAGCTAAAACATTTGAAATGTCTTGTAAGAACAGCTCAAGACCGAGAAACATTAATCTTCTCGTTGTAAGGATAAGTTATAAACCTTCCTTTATTTGAAGTCCGGGTTATGTACTGACATTTGCACATAAGCCATCTAGTAAATTAGAAATGACATGTTTTGGAAACTTATTTGCAAACTCTCGACGAATTTCATTTACGCACCCTGTCCAATTAATCGACATTTTCTAAAGCACGTAAATGTTATCGATTGCAAGAGACATGTCGATAAGAATCTTTTTGGAAATTTTCCGATTTTGTATTTTCTTTTTGAAGTCTTATATTTTTTGTGATTTTTGCTTTCTCAAAAGTATGTATCATGTTGATGTTTGATGGAAGATAATTAAGCAGTCTCATTGTCAGAACCTCCAATCAGCTGGAGTCAAACATACTCATAGCCAATCCTTCTGACAATATACTTAAACCGATTCCTCAGAAGGGCTTACGTAAACATGTCAGCTAATTGGTATCAGTTCTGACAAATATAATCAATTATACCATTTTTCAACCATGATACCTTTATGAAATGAACGCGAGTATGTATGTGCTTTGTCCTGAATGTTGTACGGGGTTGCATGAGATTGCTATGGCTGACTGAGAGTCGCAATACAATGGTAGTTTGTTGTAGTTGAAGCCATAATCTTGAAGTTGTGTCCTCATCCACATTACTTGAGCACAACTTGCAGATAACGCCACGTACTCTGACTCTGCTGAAGACATTGCAGTGCAGTTTTGTTTCTTTGACATCCAACTTACGAGCTTATCATCAAGGAACTGTATTCCTCCAGAAGTGCTATTATGAGTATCAAGGCATCCGGCATGATCAGCGTCTGAAAATGCTGTTTAGTTCAAAGCAAATCATTTGGAAACCAAAGTCACCTGTTAATGGTACCCTTTAGTATTTAAAGATCTTTTAACCTCTTTGAGTCTTTTGAGTTGGTCGACCTTGATAACGTCACAATAGCATACTGCATGCACAAATTCTCGTCTACATATGTCAAGTACATGAGTGACCCGATTTTACTAACGAGCGTCATATTGGTGTACAACGTGTTCTCCACGAGCCAATCTACATCTAGTTTGGGTTTTTGAGTAGCCAATGGTGTACCAATGGAGGACAATTGTCCATTATTATGCTTTGTCAGAATTTCTAAAGCCGTACTTTGCCTGAATGATAAAAATACTTTTGGGGACTGTGGATTGAGTCCTAAAAAAAATTTTATCTCCCCCATTAAGGACATTTCAAATCTACGTGCCTTAACGTTTTCAAATCTATTTTGAATATTTAGGTTTGGAGACCAAAAATTATGTCTTCAACGAAAATCTGGCACTAGTAGAATACCTCCCGTATTTTATCTTGAATAACGTTGGGTCAATTATACCTTTAGTAAAGCCTTTGGACATCAGGAAGTTTGATAGTTCATCATACCAGGCTCTTGGAGCTTGTTTTAATCCAAACAAAGCTTTCCTCAGAAGGTAGACTTGTTCTGGATGATCTGGATCAACGAACCCTTCTGGCTGAGCAACATAAACCTCCTCCTTCAGTGGACCATTAAGACATGCCATTTTTACGTCCATCTGATATATTGAACAAGACTTGTATGCTGCGAGGCAACGAAAATCCGAACTGCTTCCCAAGCGAGCAACTGGTGAAAATGATTCTTCGAATCAAAACCTCTTCTGAGCCATAACCTTTTAGCTATCAAGTCGTGGCTTCATGTGGCTATTTACAGTTGAACTTCATCCTTCTTGTCTTCCATAACCACTTTAGCTTTATAACATATCTTGCTAAATGGTTTGTCGACTAGTCCAGAACTTTTTAGTCTGTCGAACTGATAAAGTTCGTGCTGCATAGCTTCGATATCAATACAGAAATCAGCTCATTTCCTCGCATAATGTTCTTCGTTTCAACAATACTCACCGGAGCGCGAACATACACATTTCAGGATTATGGCAAGCTAGTCGACTTGTTTGAACTGGCATGGTTTGGAATTTCCACAAACTTGTCTAATGGAATGATCTCTGCTCCATCAGAAATCATGACTTTGTGGTTGCAATGAATGCTCCTCGGATTATCAATTATGCGTGAACATATACACACCATTTCTTGTACCCTGTACAAAAAGGATTTGAAAAAGTCATCTGTTGATACCATGCATTCGGTGCATGATCATGTTGTTTTCCCACAATACCATGTGTTGGATTGTAATAATCTTCAATTAAAGGCTTGAAAAAAATTCTAACCCTTGTTGGGATGAATCTGGCTTTTCTGCTTTAGGAACTAACATATGTCTTGGGGGCACGGGGTCCAAGAGTGTCAAAATTCTGACCCCTTTATCCGTGTTAGGAACGAGGCATGAAGAGACCATTTTCTACAGACATGCTCTGTCGTTGTGGTGCGAGGAGTCTTAACTTTTTTTGGACAGACATCATTTCTTTGATTTCATCAAACTTGATATGAATGGACTCAACTATCAATCTTGTTCTCTTGTTATAAACACGATATCCCTTTGACTGAGTAGAATATCCCACCATTACACATGGATCCCCTTTTTCTTTTATCTTATCAAGATTTTCCCCATCTCTAGTTATGTAACAGATGCAACCAAAGATGTAAAGATGTTTTATTGAAGGTTTCCTGTCATTAATGAGGTGATATGCCATCTTTCCATGAGTCGAGATGATGATTGATCTGTTCTGAGTATAGCATGCGGTTGTAACTGCTTTAGCCCAAAATGATAATGGAAGCTTAGAAGCTGAAAGCATCGTTCGAGCAGCCTCAACAAGAGTATGGTTTCGTCTTTTGACAATGCCGTTCTGTTCAGGTGTTCGAGGAGTAGAAGTCTGATGTTCAATGTCTTCTTCTTTGAAATAAGCATGGGGTGTCTTGATCAAGAACTCTGTGCCTCTATCATACGGACTAGTTATTACTTGAGCTTGCAGATTGCATGAATCATCGTGAGAAAATCCTTTGATAAACTTCTTGTGTTTCATCCTTGTATCGTAGAAAAATATTCTAAGTTTATCTTGAAAAATAGTCATCAACAATACCAGAATATATTTCTTCCCTTTATGCTTGCACCCCGCATTGGACCACATAAGTGGATGTGAATCAAATTAGCCTCCTTTGAACTTGGAACAGCCTTTGCTTTGATGAACTTCTTTTTGCTTACTCATTTCACAAGATGAACAAATGTTGGTCCTGACATATGTTCAATTTTGGCAAGCCATTCACAACATCTTTTCTTTGAGAAGGTGATGGTAATCAAAGTTAAGAGTGAGAAAGCCTCGTTGCCATTAACCATGCTTGAGTTGGTGAAGCTTTAGCCATGAAACAAATTAGAGTTGATGAAGTTGTTTCTTGAAGAGATATTATTAGAGATTCAGATCCATGACTACCAGTTATAAATCGTTTCCCTAAGAATCTCTCACAAAACAGTTAGATGTCCTAAAAGCAACCTCACAAATCATCATCACAGAATTGACCAACCCGATAAAATATTATGATTGAGTCCTTCGAGTAAAAAACCCGTGATGATCGTGACATTTCCTTGATCAATCTCGCATAACCAAAATTGGAGCAATTGATCATTTCCAAAAAGAAACATTAATCCTAGAAAATTTCTCCAACAAAATACACAACACTTGAGAAGTGCCCGTCAGTTGCTTGAGCATCCAGAGTCCACAATGACAGGATGAGTTGAACAATCTTCGCAAGAGAATAGAGGTACGATGGAATAATTGACAAATAGGATCTATTAGTTTGATATCTTCAAAAAAACGTTAGTAATCCTAGAGCAATTCTAATTGGGACTAATATTTGATGATACATCTTTTTTCCTAATTTTCGGCATCCATATCTTTTTGGTCCTAGCAGAGGCTTTTGTCTCCATGTATAACGTGATAGACATCTCTTAACTATCCACCATTTCTAATCCTGATGTTGTATTCTCAATACGAACTCCTACATAGTAACTCTTAGATTTCGAATAGTGGTATCTGATGCAACTGTTTTCTTATGGGGTGTTGCAACAGATTTGTTCGTTTTTTCTCTTTGTTTTACTAGCACTAATAGGCACTACATTAGGCTTCTTAGTTCTAGCATTCACGTATTTCAATTTCGAGAAACACAAGCATCATGATTAGAATTAAACACACATTACCCACATTAGCACAAAAGAAATTTCATTTAAAAGTTCTGGATTTTGAACTATCATGACACGCAGTTTACAGACTTTGTTTCTTAGAAATACTAGAATATACCTATGTGAACTTCTACTTTCTTCTTTTAAACTTTACTTGACTATTGATTGGCATGACCTTATCTTTAACTTATAGCACTTAAGCTGGTGGTCTGGCTCTAAGACTGGTAGTGTAGATTTACTCCTGAAGATATAGAGCATAGATGAGGTGATTAGTATTCCGTAGAAGCAGTGAGGCAAACCTGTGTAGATCTTGTTTGTGTTTGTAGGTGGAGAGCATTCTATAACATTCTGTTTTTCAGCACATTTGTGTTTCGAACCGCTTGGTTTCTATTCTGAGGCAAATTTTGTTGAGTGACTGGTTTAAACAAACCATCCGACGCATTAGTTTTTTCTAACTCGCCTTATACCATGTTAGAAAACTTCTCGATTTCGAAGAGAATTTGGAAAACGAGTCAGTATTTCAAAAACTAATTGGTTTTTGGAATCCGTTGAGCATTGTGGTTAGTCGAACACAGATGTTAAACAAACGTGAGTTCCACAACCTAACCTTTATAACCCCGCCTTCCAGTCTATTATCAAAACACCTAATTATACCACCATAGATCTTAGTCTATGCAATTTGACGCTTTCAAATCTTGTAATTTCATGAAATAGTACACTAACATATCGAACATACATTTGCAGCATTTCTTTGCATACCAGGTAGTTTTTTTCATCTGTACATATACAATGTTGTAAAGAAAGTATCAAGAGAAATTAGTTTTTACAGTTTGGCCAAAACTTTAAAGCAAATAATAATTAACTTCAATGTTAACAGATTCAGTTTGAGTTTTTCGAAAGCTTTTGTGCAATGACATTCAACAGTCTATGAACTATAAGGAAACAAATCATAGGCAATTCAGTATTAGTATTTTAACACAGACAGAAGAATGCAAATCAAGAACATGTAACATCTTTATACACACACTCTTCGAGAAGTAGATCAGATATGAATGAAAAATCATACTTTTTCTGATTCAACGACAGCCCTTTTCAAGGAATTAACGTACTCCAAAAGTCGTCATTTCATTTCCATTTTGATTCATGAACAAAAACAATGACTGACCAGATAAAGATTTTGTTCTGAAAGAGGCATTAAAAGATTTTGATCAAACTTCCATATCATTAGCAGTTGGCACCGCAAAACAAACTACTAGTAAGTTACTCCAAGTTTGATCAACAATTTCTAAAAAATAGATTGATGTTTAAATGTACAGTCATTAAAAACTTAGTCTACTTTACCTAATGGATTCCCAAAACGACGGGTAAAAGGCCACTATTATTTAGCAATGTTTGTGTATTGTTCTAACAAACTTTTTTTCTCCACATTGTATCCCATACTTCCGTTTTCTCAGCGTACTAATTGATCAAGATACTCCATTGAGGTGCTTTGAAATTTCATAAAGAGTATTTTGTTTTGTGAAATCATATGGTTTAACATATTCCTTTATTCCAATTTGATCACTCTCGTTTACAAGATCAGGTCTCTTCCCTATTAGGGGCAAATCTGTTTGTACGGATCAGAAGTATCATATGTGATCTCATAAAAACAGGAGCTTTTCAGATTGCGCATTTTTGAGGTACCTTGGATTGGCAAAGGTTAGTCTACCATTATATGTCGCACATTTGGGTGCTAACATATGAATGGTCTGAGTTCACTGCTTACGAGTATAAACAATTTCGTTCAAAAACTTTAACTGTTTGTCCATTTCAATCATCTTGTCAATATATTTTTCTTCCTTAACCTTTAAATCCGAAATGACCTTTGTGTTCTCTTGAGATAACCTGTCTAGTTGTGACCTTGGTAAAAGATCTCTTTTTGACTTAATTCATCGTGTTTTCTGAATGAGAACGAAATTTTCATAGGTTTTGTTTTCAACCTTCTTAAATTTCAATGTCTTTCAGAGCTAATAGTCCTAGAGTTTCATTTAACTTTGTTTGAAGAATTTCATAATCAATCATCCGGTCATTAAAGGCTTTGTACTTCTCAAACTCATTATGTTTATTCTGAAGTGCAATCAGACAACTATCTCGACATCTAATAGCCTCCCCCAGAGCACTATTGGTTTCATCAAGGTTAGATTTGCACTTTTCCAATTCTTGAGTCAATGATGCGTTTACTTTCTTTAATTGGCTTTAAAATCATGTTTGTTTTCCTCCTGTATCCAAGTTAAATTATCAATTAAATTAGCAATCGCATCACGCACATCAACACATTCTACAGCATTTTGATCAACCTGATTATATTAGTACATATATTTGATGAATCAGGAGTGACATTCTATCATCCTTCTCCAAAACATATGTGTCGTTAATGGATCAGTTTGCTTAGAATGTCTCCACATTGGTCATACACATTACTTTCATCGTGATTTTTTGTACCTGTTCCAATGTGCTGACCAGTAGAACTGTGATTCTTCAGTGAGACCTCCGGAATCTTTGACCATGTAACTGTAATGTGTCTTCCAATTCTGTCATCAATCTCTTCATGACGAGACCCTCTAGCCAATCTACTTGCCTCAGCTTTCAGAGGAAACCTTGTTTAGCTTATATGCGCTGAGCATCATCATTTTTTCCTTGTGATACGCGTAGTCCCTTTAACCCGCTCTTGGCTTCCTGCATTCCTTGCATAGTTCTCATATCCCTTACAGTTAAAGCACTGTATCCCAGTCTGTTTGCACTACCTTTCTGCCTACTTTTTCCCTAGCCCTAACAACTTACATTGTCCTTTGATTCCTAAACTGCGTTGACTGAATTTATCAATGTTATACTTGGTTTGGTATCTTCAGTCTTTGTTCCTGGAGTGTGAAAAGATTTTTTTTTTTTCGAAGGTTGTTTTGGTAGGTTTGTAGAGCATCTTGAAATACTTGTGCAAGTGGAGTGCCAAATCTTTTGCATTTCCTTGTCCCTCATGAGCTTGTTCATATCACTGTCTTGCTTCAAGTCAGACTCAGAATTGGAGGTGTAATTGGTTTGGCGACCTCTTTGCCTTTGTGTCTGGTAGATGCACTTTGTCTTGTGGAAGATGATGTTGCATTTGATCTTTGAGGTTTTGGTGCTTGATAGTAAGTATCTGAATATGGTTGAGCAGCCGCAATAAGTGCTAATGGATTTGCACTTTTGGCTATTCTCTCAGCACGAATACCATAACCTCCTTCTTACACTGCTTGAAATGTCGAAAAAGTCCTGAGGATATAGATGGTTGTCTAATTTTGTTCTGATTGGACTGACAAGCGTCACAAACCTTGACCATTCTGGTTGAAGCTGTTGAAGAAATTGAACATTCACTTGCATTATTGTAACTTGCAAGTTGTTCCTTGTCAACTCATTCATCAATTTGTAAAACCGTGAGTAATACGACTCCATGGATTCTCCATCTCGAGAAGTAAACTTCCCAAATTCCCAGAGACAGTTGGTCTTATACATCTTGTACGTTCAAGCATTCAGCCCTGTTGATCCTTTCAATGGCTATCCACATTTCATTTGCTATGTTTTGCATGCATCAAACAATTCGAATAGATTTCATCTCCCAATACCAGTTAAAAGCAAGAAAAATGCTTCCTTTTCAGAACTTAGAAGTGTTCAGTTTGTTCTCTCGGAGTCATTGTCAATACATTTCAATTGCTGTATGTGTTGAACTGCAGGACACCTTCCGCTGCTGGAACATCTTGAATAAGTACACTTGTTGCACTAGGGACCAATTAAGTAGCATGATTGGTATCAGTCGCCTCGCCATTAGTTTTTTTGTGTCAATGAACTGTAGAAAACGGTGATTCCCATTGTGAATATCTTTCCAGGTCAAGAGCATTGGAAAAAAAAAGGACGATCTTTTTGAACCAGCATGCCAATGAGTATTATTGGTGGGTCGATTTTGACTTATCTGTTTGAGGATGTTGGTTAGCCGAAATTAGTACAGTAATAATGAATGTGTGATTGTGGAATTACGAAGTGTTAAAGTTTGTTGGATCTTAATTAGATATGAGTTGTTATTGATGTTGTGGTTATTGGAATACAATTCACGTTCAGGGATTTATACCTCGTCTATGATCAAAAACCGATAAATGTTAACGGGATTTTATAAGATCACTAGATAACCGAAAATGAATAATTGGGTCAGATTGTTATTCTTTTTGATTAGACAATGATTTGTTTGTTAAGTCCAAAATGGAATTCTCAGTCTGGAGTGTTGTTAGTCTAAGAGAGGTCAATTTACAGCAAGTCTCAAGAAGAACAATTATCAAATCTCAACCAAGAATGTTTGTGCAAAAGGCAAACAGTTGAGATTGGTCAAAGCAATGTTGAGATTTGGCCAAAAGCATTGGTTTGAATTTGGTCAACAAACGCAGTGGTTGAGATGTGTGGTCAAAACACAGTGGTTGAGAATTGGTCAAAACGCAGTGTTTGAGATTTGGCTAAAAACGCAGTGTTATGATGAGGTGACAAAGGAAGGCGAAATGGGGGATAGTGTGTGTTCAAAACATCGCGCAATGAATCTTGGAGACAAAACACAATGAACAGTCTTAGAATTTGGCGAGAGGTGCAGAATTTCTCACTAGTCAAAACGCAATATAGGTCTTCAAATTAGGCAAAACACAACCCCATAATCATAACCGCACCAAGTCAAAACGCAACCAATGATCAAACGCAAACCAATTGATCAAAACGCACCAAGAACTTTCTAGAGCGTTCAAAACGCAAACGACAAATATATGACTTTTTCCACCACAATCGCCTAAAAATCACCCTGTTTTTGACCTTAAACTTGAATTCTCTTGCACAGTATGTACCTATGCCTAGATCTTGCTTAAATAACCAATAAACAATTCACACATCTAAGCAAAAAAAATCGGGTTTTGCGAATTTTTTATTTTTTTATTTTTGCTTCAAAGTTAGCACACAATATTGATGATCTCTTGATTGAGACCACAAGAATTTTTTTGGAACCACGAATCCACACGTAGCTCTAATGCCAATTTGTAGATTCCCGTTAACACTTCATAATAACACATATATGCACTAAAATTGTAACAAAAATTAGTAAGAAAGATGGTGAGTGTAGAGAGAGAAAGATAGAGTGAGAAGAGAGAGAGAGTTGAGAGAGAAACTAGAGATATTATTTAGAAAAATGAGAAGAGATATTTTTCTAAGTGAAAAATATCTATATATACCCCTACACATTTAATGTGACGCGCGGGATATTTAACTAGGACTCGGGCTCGGGTTTTGCTTGGGATTAAACCCGAAACATATACAATATTAGTTTAACTATCGAGCCCGATTCTCGATAATATTCTATTACAACATTAACTAATTAATTGACCGAGACTTAAATACATAATGAACGAACTTCATGTTCGACTCAATATTTTGAGGCTAACATCCTTGAATGTAATGGAGAAAAGGAAGCCCTAACCATAACTTGATTTTTACATGAGAATGAAACTCCATTGTTGTTGCACGTGACATCAGATTCAAAAATTCTTGATTCTAATAAGGTAAAAAACAAGTATAATTAGGGTTTTACAATTCATATATATGTATTGAATACTTATTTGGTGTTGGATGGTCACAAATTCTTGAACGTAATAGAGAAAAGGAAGCCCTAGCTATAGCTCAATTCCTACATAAACATGGAACTCCATGGATGCTGTGTACTTGGCATCAGTATCAAAATTTATTTATTTTAATAAGGTAAAAATATATAATTAGGGTTTTTACAATTCATATTTATATTTTATTGAATACTTATTTGATGTTGTTGCACGTTCACTAATAAATTCTAAAGATTTGTATATACCATTTCCATTGATCCATTTGATTTATTGTTTGCCCTTTCTATTTCAGATATAGTAGTTATAAACATGTAAGTTTTCTATTAGCTTGAGACAAACATGCACTGAATTTGAATATTATAGAATTGAGTATCATAAATAGATAAATTTGTGTTAATAGGTGGTGTTATGATATTGGGCGTGTGCAATAAATCTCCACTGAATACTACATTCCAAGTACATTTATATTGCTACGTACAAAGATTTATCTGGTTTCTTGTAGAAATTAGTTAAAGAGTTTCTTGCTTTTTGCTTTGAACTTCAGGCAAAGAATGGGGAAAAGATACTATATGGACTTGATGGCATCAAGGAAGGTGTTAAAAACACAGAAAAGTGTTGATTACATGACCATTTATCTAAGTTTAATAGTGTAGGGATTTAATATTGCAAATAGGGAAAGACTTATATGTAATATGTAAAAACCATAATTACTTCCTAGTCCCTCTTTCCTTCCTATAAAAGGAGGGCTATGGAAAGAGTTAAGGTTGGTGATTTCTTCTCTCTTTAATCTAATATTTCTTTCTTTCTCTCCTCCCCTCTCCTCCTTACCCATGTCCCACTCTTTTTACTCTCTCTCTCTCTCTCTAAAACTTTCTAGTGTAGCATTTTGTATCATATATTGATATTGTATCAATTGGTATCAATCGCCATGGGATGATTTGAAGTATTTTTCATGATTAAAGTTATCAAATTTGAAAACTTTGAAGAACTTGAAGACTATAAAGACTAAAAAGACAAGTTCTTGAAGAAAAGGCCTTAAAATTTGAAGAAAGTTGTAATTTTTAGAGATTTCGGAAGATAAAGTCTTGAACTTTTGCAATTAACTTGCAAAAGTCACTCAAAAACGTAAACTTTACATTCAAGTTGAAGACTTTAGGCGTTTTTGTGTAAAAAGTGTCAAACTTTCGTATAAAGTTGTGAACTTTTTTGGTTTTCTCGCAAAAAGATTCAATCTTTAAACTAGAAACATCACTGGAAACAACTTGGAAACAAAACCGGAACAACCCGTGACCGACCCACGAGGATCGGTTAGAAGCCACCAACCGAACCACCAGTAGCCGAACCACCAGGGTCGGTCAGCAGCTTCTAACCGATCCACGCCTGGATCGGTCAACAGCTTTTAGCCGAACCTCTGTCCAGCCGAACCTCTAGATTCACCCAGTCCACTCCAACCGAACATCCAAAACCTCCAAACCCGGAACGAGTCTAAACTAAAAACTAAACCCTAGTTTTTAAACTTAGGGTTTTGTAATTTTTAGGGTTTTAAAAAGGTTGTTTTATTATTAAATTAATAAAAAGGAGTTAGGGTTTTTTAGTGGGTAATTAATTTTAAAAAGGTGATTTTTGGAAGTTAGTGGTTAGTTAATTAAGTGGTTTAAGGTTAAATTAGGGTTTTTAAGTTTAAAAGGTTTAAACTTTAAGATTTTTTAATAAACTAAATTGATAAAGTTGCAATCTTTTGACTCGTTTCGTGTTCAAAATACAATCTTTCGACAAAACTCTCACAAAAACAACACTTCTTCTCGTCAAAACGCTCCTTACAAATATCAATTCTTACAAAGACTACACAATCAAATTCAAAATGGCTACTATGGGAGAAAACGTTATTGCTGCATGTTCTGAAACCCGTCCCCTGATGCTCGAAAAAGGCATGTATGATAGTTGAAAGACCCGCATTATGCTATATATCCGAGGCAAAGAGAATGGTGAAATGTTAAGAGACTCAATCGAACACGGTCCTTATAAATTCAAGTCAAAAATTACTGTTAAAGACACAAATAGCGTTACCGACATCCGTCGTGCTGAAAGACTTAAAGACCATAAAGGAGATGACAAGTTACGTTATGAAAATGAAATCAAAGCTGTTAACATACTTCTTCTTGGATTGCCAGTTGACATCTACACTCTCATCAACCACTATCAAACTGCAAAGGAAATATAGGATCGCGTCAAAGAACTTATGGAAGATACATAGATGACCAAGCAAGAACGTGGGTCTATGCTATATGATGAATTTGACAAATTTACATCTGAGCTTGGAGAATCAATCCACTCTTACTATCTGAGATTTTCTAAACTCATCAATGACATGAACATGATTCCAATGTCCATGACACCTAGCAAATCAATACGAAGTTTGTGAATCATCTTCAACCCGAGTGGAGTAGGTTTGTCACAACAGCTAAACAAGTAAGAAATCTTCACAGTATAACTTTTGATCAGTTGTACGCTTTCCTCAAACACAATGAAAGAGATGCTAAAGAAGTTCGAGAAATGCGACAACGATTCCCAGAACCATTTGCTTTGCTAGAAAATACCTACAACCCACCTCCTTCATACATCAGTAATCAAACACAGTATCAAGCTCAACCATCTGAAGTTTATCAACCATATCAACACTACCAATTAAGCACTCCAATAACCCAATAACTTATTCAGTCACCTCCACTTCAAAGCTATGCACCTTCAGTTGTTCAACAACCACCAACATTTCAAGTTGATACCGGACTTGCTATACCAACCTTTCTTCCAACAAATGATCCAATAGCCAGTCTCAGTAAAGGTATGATCTTTGTGAGTTCAATGTATCGCTCAAAATTTCCTCCCACCAATAACCAACTTCAAACTTCGTCTAATCCAAGAACTCAAGCTACAATTCAAAATGGCCAAGTCTCGATTCAGAATGTTCAAGGTAAATAGTCTCAAGGTTATGCGGGCAATGCTAGAAATAAGCAAGCTTCAGGAGCACAGGTTATAAATGTAGTTGGAAATACATGTGCAAATCAAGCAAGGGTAATCAGATACTATAACTAGAATGGTGAAGGTCATATGGCTAAGCAGTGTACTGCAGGGTAAAGGGTGAAAGATTTTAAATGGTTTAAGGATAAGATGCTACTTGATCAAGCACAAGAAGCAGGAGTTGTATTGGATGAAGAGCAACAGGATTTCTTAGCTGACAGTTTGGAAGAAACTGATGACTGTGAGGATCTTCAGATACATGCTTAATCAAATTTCAAGGCAGACCACGTTGATGCATATGATTCAGACTGTGATGACGAAGCTAGAACAAATGCAACTTCATGGCAAATTTATCTTCTGTTGGTTCTCTCAATGATGACACGGTTGTACCTCGTTATGATTTTGACACACTCTCTGAGGTACCTCATTATGACACCTATCATGATTCTAATTTGCTTAATTCTAATATACAAGAGTTGGAATATATTGAAAACATTGTATCTACTAATAAGTCATATGATGAGCTTAAGGGTAACAATGATGTTATATCTTATACTGATTATATGCTTACTATTGGAAATGATGAATATAACTATGTTCCTCCTCTTGTACAAAAGAATGATATGATGTTGTCTGTAATTGAACAAATAAAATCTTAAGTAGAAAAATGTAACAAGGTAAATCAAGAGTCAAAAAGTGAAATTGAATCATTAACCAGCGAGCTTGAACGATACAAAGACAGAGTCATGGTTTTAGGTTATGCAGTTAAAGATGATCATTCTGAACAAGAAGCATATCTAAGTTGTGAATTATACACTGTCATTAATGATCGTAATAGAAAAGTAAAAGATTTTGAAAAACAAGTTTTTTCTCAACAAACACAAATGAAGGATTTAAATAATCATATTGCTTTTCTAAAGAAAAATTTTGAAACACTCAAACAAGCGTCGTCTGAAAGGTATGAAAAGAACATCAGTGAAATTGTAGATTTGGAAAATGCGAAAAAGAAACTTGAAAACATTGTTTTTAAAGTTGGTCAATCTACTCAAACAATGCACATGCTAACCAAACCCTAAATTTTTTATGATGAAACACATAAGACAGCTCTTGGTTATCAAAATCATTTTTATCTTTCTCAAGCTCGATGGTAACAACCTGCATTATATAATGGAAATGTGTTGATTAAAGAACATAATCCTGTAACTATGTGTGATTGTTAGATATTAGAAAAAGACTCGGTCACCCCGTGTATTTTACTGTTTATTATAGCTCATAGTTTAATAGTTAATCGTATGATTTTTTGTTTTGAATTGGGTACTAATACCCTGTATTTTGTAAGAACTATAAATACCTCTTCCAACTTTGGAAGAGGTAGCTAGTCATTATTCATTTTCTATTTATACACATGTTTCTCTCACTAGAAAATATCTCTCCATGTGTTTCTCTTTCTAGAAACTATCCAAATCCAAGAATCATCACTGGGGCTATAAAATATGATATCCTACAATTGGTATCAGAGCTTTATAGTGATTTCGTGAGCTTGTGTGCGTTTGGATCGTAATTAGATTGTGTTTTCTAGTTGCTTTTTGTGTTCTTGGTTCGAAAATCAAAACCCAGATTTTTGTGCTTAGATGTGTTTATGTTTATGTTTTTAAGCAAGATCTAGGCATAAGGTAACTAGTTGTGCAAGAAAAATCAAGGTACAACGTTAAAAAAGGTGTGTTTTTGGTAATTTTGTTAGAAAAAGTCGTGTTTTGCTCGAAGTTACCTTTCTGCTTGAAGGAAGCGAAATATGCAGGTATGAATGAAGCGGAACATGTTTCAAGCGAAATATGTTTGCCTCTAAGAGAAATATGACAGGTTGATTCCAAGCGAAATATGTACTCAAGCGGAATATGACATTATCAGGCGAAATATGTCTGTTTGTCTTCAAGCGAAATATGATAGATTATCCTAAGTGAAACATGTCATAAACTCTAAGCGAAATATGTTGAATTTTTCCAAGCGAAATATGTCACTAAAATCTTAATTTTTCTACG